>VYZT01052228.1:8047-30209 GCA_013400735.1 Pomatostomus ruficeps
TGAAGTTAGTATTTTAAAATAAGCAGATGTACTTTTTTCTAGGAGGACAGTGAGCAAAAGAAGTGACCAGCACTAATCATACAGATGTCTATTGCCACTGAAAAGCCACTTTTTCTTTGGAAAAGCCATAATCCCAGTAGGATTCATGTAACAAAGAAATGGTGAAAAGTAATGGAGAAAGTCTATACATTTGGATTTCTTCATACAGGGACCTCATTTGATGAATATTGAGGAGGCTAAATGAAAATTAAGGTATCTATGATTTAAAACTATTGCATGCCTTGCAACATGAATTAAAAGATCATAAATGCTTCAAAGATGTGAAATAAATTTCTAATGCACTGATACTAAGATACTGACATAACAGCCCTAAAAAGAAAGGCAGGAGGCATAAAGTAAGGAGGTGACCTTTTTTTCTGATTACAGCAATATAAATCCCAGCTGTCTTCAGAATAAAAGTAGAAAATTTTCTTTATATTGTTAAATTTCTTTCCAAAGCACACAGGAGAGCTTTGAACTTTGAAAGATACTTGTCTTTAGAAACGAAAAACTCAGTGGAGTTGGTCATGGCATGTACTACCTACCTTATAAAGAGATCTCTGATGATATTTGGTTCTTGATACCAAATGACCTAGTTGAAAGCTGCAGTTAAAGAAATTCAGACTCAAAAGAAGGTGCAGGTTGTCAATGGTAACATTATTTTATTAATTATGAACTTACCTAGAAAAGTATTTTTCTATCAATAATATCTTGAATCAGTCAGGTAAAAGAGTGCAACCTAGGAGTGCTTAGTTCAAAACAGTATTGAAGGGTGTAGATCTCATTTGATTATTGTATGCCATGAGAAGTTCAGGTTTGACAAGATGGTTTTCAATTTCCTCTCTAGTTTTAACATTTCCAACTTTATAAAAGGTGGCCAGACTGGCAGCCCTGGAGCATGAACATTTCCCTTTGTCTGCATAACAGGTACCACACAGTAAACTCCAGTGCTCACATCCTTCATAATATCCCTGAGTTCTTCCTGTAGGGTCCAATTCTGTGGAAAAGAGGATGATTTCTTGAGATGTGTCCATCCTGCAGGGGAAAACAGGTGGAGGCATGCCAAACAAATCTGGAATACTGTCTATTTGTGAAAGGGAATAATTTTACTAGGATTTAGACAGAGGACTAATTCACATAGCCACTAATAGTCAACAGATGGTAATTACTATTGGCTACTAAAAGCTAGGTCAGATTTGAGCCCAATGACCCAGAACTAAAACGCTCCATATGCCTTCACTGTGCTGTCTGGTGTGTTCAGTGGTTGTGACCCTCTCACTGAAATAAGGCCTTTCCCTTCAAGCAGGAAGTTTTAATGTTCTCAGTTAGATGAAACAACTGCCTTGACATTTCTGCTCTGCTGTTGGTTTTAGGTCTTGCTACATGCTGTTTATAACACTTTCATTTTAACCTTGGGGTGACAAGGGAAAACAAGACACTAAAAGAGAGGAAGTAATGGAAATAGTAAAGATACTTTAGAAGAGGAGGTCTCCCTAAATCCCAGTCAGCCCATGAACTACAAGTTAGGTTAGGGTTTTTTCCCTTCTCACTGTGCCCTTCAAGGTCTTTTCCAAGGCCTTGGGTGTTAACCAGTTGTTAGCTGATATCAGTCATCTTGGGCAGTACATTTAATTACACATCTTTCAGTTAATTTAGACTACAACTGTCTGGATTTCATCAGTTAGGTATAACCTGATAAAAATCTAGCTGGGAGTTGTCCATCAGCCACATAATGATGAGCAAAACAGCTTGCTGTGTCTGGGAAAATATGAGTACTGCTTACTATCAGGACATGCAGGACACACAGCAAATTTATATACTCAGTCTTTTATATGTTCTTAATCACTACAGCTTCTCGTGTTTTTTATATACATACATAAACTCACAATGTTATCCGCATTAATTTTCTGCAGATTAAGAGTTTGAAGAAGTTGCTGCGTAGTAAGGGTTGAAATGTTGCTCATTCAAGTGACAATTAATAGGGAGGGAAGTTTTCTCTGTAGGAGATGAACCATGCCTCTTCTGTTTTTCAGTTTCCTGTCTAACAAAACACAGTCTCTACTGCCTAATGTAACAACCACGAGGTTTTCAGAAGTCCTGACCTAGGCTTAGCAGTCACTATTAATTTCAGTACTGTACCAATGCCATACATTTATTAATGCATGGGTTCTTTTCAGTCTTCTCAGGAAATGGCCCTGAACTGCTATTGTATTTATGATACGCCATATACATGATTAAGAATTTCCCTGGTAGGAAGCCACATGTCTTCAGCTGCAGATACAGGATTTACTTGGAATCAGATCTGCTGAATGCTGACTTTCTGAAAAACATATATTCAAACTTTTATATAATTATGTTTCTTCTAGCTATTATTCTTAAGGAAATACCTGGAAATGCATGAGGTGTCTTCAGGACATTGCTTCTTTCTTTGACTGCTGCAGGGTAAGCACTTCCATTTTCATTACTATGGCCTATTTTGTTAAAATATAAACCTCAGCCTCTTGAAGACAAACTTGTTAGCAATTATATAACAACAGTGATGCCATATTTTATTTTTTTAATTTATTATATGTGAAGTGCTGTAGCTATGTTTTAACACTTCCCTGTGTCTGTATGGCAGTTAAATAGATAAGGTGAAACTTCTTTTTTCTTTTTTCCTTATGAAGCTCATAAAATATCAACTACAAGGCCAATATATGCATTCATAGTGAAACAGCATAATGCTGTATCAGCAGGTCTTATTTCAAAAATTAAAACAAAGGAACCAATCCAAACAAAACTCTTGTAATACCAAATCATTTTTAGATAATGCTAACATGAGATAGAGCAAGGAAACTACAAAATCTGTAGTTTTATGTATGAGGAAGTCAGCAATAGGATAATAAGCCAAAGAAATATCAAAAAAAGAAGAAAAAACTATGAAAAAACCAAAAAATATTTTTATAAGTGTGTAACTCTAACTGCAAGAAGATGCATAAGTATTTAAAGGTTCCAGAACAGTACTGTAAAGACATATTGGATGATAAATAAAACAGAAAACTCAAAGGTATTTGTGACTTTCAAACTAAAGCGTTGAAATTCCATCTTCTTCTCTTGAGTACCACTACAAGGCATGTACTACATTAATTTCTTTTGACTTAATTCTTTTCTACAAAAAAACTCGTTACCAACCTGTACTCTTTAGTAACCAAATTAGAATTGGTGGCTCAAGGATGTATCATTAAATATTTCTTGTCTTAACAGTTTATGTTTTTTCAAGTGTTTTTAGTTGATCCCTGTAACTATGGAGAAGGTCTGTACTGTCACACTGCTGTGACATTTTGTCCACCTGCTCACTGGTAAAATGTCTAGGATAAAACCCTTGTCCCCCTGGCATCAAATAGATACACTTTTGAGGATTGGACTAAGGTTTGCTCCTCTTCTCATTTGGCAACTGCCTTTGTTTTATAATTTTTGGTACGCAGGAATCTACAGCAGTCTGGACTTAGCATTAAAAGATCTTGCTGGGTTTTCTTTTGTTGAAGAAAAAAACTTTTGAATAAGACTGATTCATATGTCTGATTGCAATTCTTCATTGGGGCTTATCACAAGTACTCGGAATATACCATCCCAGAAACTGCTCAGACAGTATAATACTTGTGTATGATCCTGTGTTTCTGTGTAAGGTTGGAAGCTGTTGAGATGCACCACACTTTTCTAGCAGAACTATTTGCACCTTTCTTCTGTTAGAATATTTAAGTTTTATTCCCATTGATCATTAATCAGCTTCAGTTTTCAGAGCAGTAAGTGCTCCTCCTGCTATCTCTGGCATCACTTGTGATCTTGTTATAAGGTGTCTTGAGGCTGATGTCTCAAGCAAAGCAATTGTCAACAGTTACCATGAGCCAAAAAAACTCAAGAGCAGTAAAATAAAGGGTTTGATTCTTTGAAGGAAATTTAAACATGCAGTCACTCAGGAAAGAAAAGAGTAATTAGAAGATGTTAAAAAACCCCTCCACCACGCAACTCCATATATACGTCACTTCGAATGACACATGAAAGTCTTTCCTATACTCAGGGGAGTTTTCTGTCTTTTCTGCCCTTTTTTTTGTGCCTTTCTTTTATTTTTTTACAAACTAAGATTTTAAATAACATTAAATCAATTAATAAGAATGTCAAAGTAATAATTTTCTATCTATGAATACCAGACATCATCTGAATCACAAAAGACTTCACTGTCAATCGGCGCAACTAAAATGTTAATGGATATCATAATGGATAATCTTCATGTGCCACAGCTGGGTCTTGTGCATGGGCACAAATTGATGGTTAAGCTAATGCTAGATTTCCAGTCTTCACTGATGTCTTAATTCCTCATGCAGACTGAGGGATAATTACTCTTTTGCATGTCAGCTCATTCCAAAGCTGCCCTGAATTCTGGGACTGGATAAAAGAGAAAGAAAAAGGAGCCGGGGCNAAATTGGGCATCCACAATGGAAAAAATATGAACAGAGAATAATTAAAGATGGCATTTTGGGGTTACAACTGTAGAGTGTCTGTTCTAACCAAAATAAAATTAAATTAAAGCTGAAAGAAACAGCTGCACATTAAGCCCTATTTAATATTGATGCTAACTGAAGTATGGATTTGAGTGAGTTCTTCCTCAAGGTCCTTGCCCTGTATCACTGCCTTATTGTATAATAAAAAGGATTTCTACTTAAAAACCCATAGTGATCACTCATGTATATGTCCTCACTGTATTTTGAGAAGGAAAAGATATTTTTCCCATTATAAGGCTCTTTCAATGATGCCAAAATAATTAGAAAGGCTCTGTCAAAAATGAAAGTATAGTCCCTACGAGCAAAATACCCTCTGTTTTTAAGTGGGGGAATGAATCTCTATAGTTTACTTAGATCTGGTACTTTAAAAGTAAAGAATTAAGTTGAAAATCCTTTTAATCAAAGCTGGTTCCTCAGACATATTAATTTGCTTCATATATATTAGCTTGTTTATAGAGATACTGTTTTTCAATTAGTCAGTTAATACACTTAGATGGTGAAGTATCTTGTCCTGATAGCTTTTCTTATTGGAAATCTGATATCCGAGTTGTTAACAAGAAGTATCTTGTCCAGTAGTTTCTTGGTTACTGAGTGGTACGTATTTAAATCAGAAGCCGTTGCTTTGCAGAGATCTGCATGTACTCCCTAAAAGAAATAAAGCAGAAAATACCTCGTGCTGAACATAATAAGAGAACCTTCCTCCTTACTGCAACAATAGGAGACCAAGCTTTTATTTAGATATATTGATATTGGTGTTTTAGTTGTTATTTTCTATGGCTTTCCCATTCACCTCATGTTGGTCATCTGGTAAGACAGTACTTTTTGCAGCGCAGTTTTAGGTCTGAATTGGATTACTCTTTTACTAGATTAATTGTCTTTGTAATGATGATGAAGAAATATCTAATTTTATCTGCTATGGCAGTTGTGCTTAGATTAGGGTTGTGTTTTTAAACATAGTCTCTTGATCAGCCACACAACCCATGGTTTGCTGTTATACCAGGGAAAGGTGACTGAATGCATGAATTTGATACCTTCCAGAGGAAAATATGCTTTAAGTCCTGTAGGGCAAACCCAGCACGCAAAAGCTATCAAGAGTTCAATCTGCAACACTGGCCACAGCCCAAAGGTGGAGAGCTGAAATGGTCACTAGCACCGTCTCTGCTGCTCTTCAGATCCAGTCCTGAGGAGCTGCAGTTCCCGTTAAAGTGTTGTGGCTATTGCTGGTGTGTCAGCAGCCTATGCAGGCTCAATAGAGCTGCCAAGTGAGGGACAGAAAGGTGCCCTCAATCAGTGAACTGCTGCTGAACTATCTGCTATCACAAGGTGGGTGAAAAAGTCATTGCAACTTGCACATTTTTTCCCACACTATCAAAAGGAACAAGAGCAAAGAGTTATTTCAAATTTAGCTTAAACATTATTTGGTTAAATTAGTGGAAATCATAATGACTGTGTTTTTGGTTGGCATTATTGACAGGGTGCGGCCTTTGAATATCTTCAGGAAAGTCAAGTAAACTTTGGGCTAAGGTTAGGAAATAGTGCCCTTGAAAGTGTTTCTGGACAATTGTCAGTCACATCCTTCCCTGTTCAAGATGACTGTGAAATCACTGTGATGATTATTAAGGATGACGCTGGCTGGATTTTCTGGGAGAGTAAGACAGTATTTGGACTGAAACAAATTCTGAGTGAGGGTTAACTGCCTTAGGCTCTACCAAAAATGCATTTCAATACAGCTGGTACATTGGAAAAAGAAAACCAGAACAGGTTTTTATTAGTTCCCGTGATTAAGAAAATGAACATAGTATGGTGGTACAAGTCCAGAGCATACATGACACCACATCCCTGGCTACAGCTAGACTAGTACGTGATTATATTTTACCATCCACAGCTGGTGAAAATAGTACAAGTTTCCTATAAAAATTAGTTTTGCAGCAAATGTTTCTGTCCTGGTAACTTCAGCAGAAGAATATACCTACTTACAGAGAGAATAGCCTGTCTCTTCCACTGACAAATTTTTCTAGATAATCTTTCTGCCTCCTATACCTGTGTAATGCCAGCACACTAACTATTAATGATATTTTTAAAATAAAGTTAATGTCTTTAATGGATGTTAAACTATTCAGTGCTACTGAGTCATCAAATACACTGTTTTAACAGTTTTCTAAAACTTTCTGGCTTTGAGGGAAATTGTTTTCTGCTCTGAGTTTTATTTTCCAAGGTATTGAGATTTAGATATATTTAAAGACCTACTGAAACTAAGAAGGAGATGAAGCAATGCAAGGTATTCTTTTTTGTGGTTTTGCTTTTTGCTGTCTTTGAATTCCATTGTTCCATTTTCTAGCAGAGTTCTGGATTTTTTGGCATTCTTATAAAAATTTTATAAATCAAGTAAATAACCCAGTGAAACAATGAAAATTCTCAGTTATGGAGCTAAGGGTAGTCTCCTGACACTAGAGGCTGGTCAGCTAGCACCTACTTGCACTGTGAAAATCCATTTATTTTACATAATAAATGGAATCTTGGTCCTTTCTGCTTGTCTGACTGTCTCATATTGATATGTAAAAGAGTGTTTGTGAGCATTTCCTCAAAATTTTTAGGGAAAATAATCTAGGTTAGTATAAAATATTTATTTAAATTGTGAAAACTAACCCAGCTGATTTTGGCTGAGGAAATCCGAAAGTGTCCAAGTGTAGGGATAGAATCTTCGACAACACACTGGTAGACAACTGCTAGAGAGGAATGAGAATAATTTATACACTGGGAGTCATGGGGGAGTTATATAGCCAATAAAAATTTCAATATTAGTGTGAAATATTTAGCATAAGCTTTAATTGGTGTCATAGCACTATTATTTTATTATTTGTATTTTATTATTTTCTATCTAATCTCTGAGGATGATTAGATGTAGGGGACATTTATTTTTGTTGAAGGTAATCAAAATGTCCCAATCCTCATGTTTTCTTTTCAATCATCTTCCATTGAAAAACTATTTTTGTAAAGTATGTGTTTGCTGTTTTTAACGCCTGTTAGAACCCTTCACCCTTTTACAAAGCTCTCCATTCACACACATCTTAAAAGAGGTGTTGTGGTTTAGGTACAACTTCCATCTGTGGGATACATAGGAGAAACATGTTATTGAAAGGAATCCAGGTGGATAGCTGCACTTTAATGAGTGAAAGAGGGCTTTGCTATATAGGACACATAAGACCTTTGGAAATCTATTATAAACCCTTTCAACTTCCTCTGCCTCAAACTGCCATTTTACAGGTAAATGTGCTTGAAAGGGACAATGAGGTCAAACAAGTGCTAGAAGCTAAAAATCCCTCAGATGTGATTCTGCCACTACTTGCAATTTGCTGCGTGAAATTCAGTGAGTTGTTCGTCTGTGCTTGAAATTACTCATCCTTACCACAGAGATAAGAAAACATACAACATCCAGCTGATGGAAATATTCCAAGACTTAATTAATTGTGCGGTCCTTTCATGAGAAAAATTGCTTTTGCATAAAACTCCAAGACCCTACCCCACCTGGAATTAGTCAGAGACACTTAAAGGAATACTTTCAAGGTAAATCAAACTAAGAGTAAGATGCTTCTATGCCAAATAACTAAGCTTTGGACTATTTTTATGTACAGACAAGCAATATAAACATCAATGTCCCATGTTCTGTTGTTATTACTTGAGCTACAATCAGCTATTTCTATTCAGAAATATATATATGGTTAAGAAACAGGCATTGAACAGTAACATTGTTAAATTATGCATACTAAGGAGGTTCAATGAGGTTTCTGGATACATAGATGTATAAGCCAAGCAGAATTCAGCCTTTTTTCAAAAAACATTACTAAGCAGCAACTGACAGGTCCTCTGGACAATTTGGTGTGTGACATACTTGTATACATTGTGCTTTGATTATTAAATATTTTAAACAAAAAACTGTTAGTCTGTCTTTAAGTATCTCTTTCAAATTCCTTTCCTGAGAAAGAGGTGCCAGCAGATTTACTATAACCTTTTCCTCATTAAATAATCCAAACCAAAGTCAGTGGTTATATAGGATTCAGATTTCCTTCCTCTTTGTGTATTTTAGAATAGTTTTAAATTTTAGTGAGGAAGCACGTGGCTCTGGGAAGTTCCCACAGTATGTTGCATGTTTTCTGCTCCTGCCACCTCCACCTTTTGGAAAGCTTCTTTTAGAAAGCAGCCACTTACCTGGAGTTTTAAATATATGAAAAAAGACTTGCAAGGCTTTTCCTTCTAGCTACAAGATTACTTTATTTTAAACGTAGTATTGTTCTAGGACAATGTTCTGAAACAGTTTGGGAATGGGGAGAACTACTTCCTTTTTCCCTGACTGATTTAAACCCTGAGCTTTGAAATGCAGGTCTGATTTTATATTTTAGGTGGTAGGGGCAAATTTGGGTTGTTTACAGTTTTTGTTGCATGTGGGAACTCTTTCATAATGAACCAGCACAATGATTGCATTTGGATGTAGTAGCACAGCATAGATGCAACTGTGCTCCAGGGCAAGGAATGAAACATAATCTGTCTGAGAGGGCCTGATGCTGTTCTTCTGCCATCTTCATAATCTAGCAGCTGGCTCTGGCCTGTAAGCCCTCAGAGAGAAGTTGTACCACATAAAAGGGGACTCATTTCTGTAGGTTAGTGTGAAGGGGAGGGAAAGGTGTAAGATACATTTGAGTACGTTTTTCCCTCTGAAAGATTTTCCTTAAAATTTAAGGGGTAGGAGAAGGAAATCTTTACTTAGTATGAGTTATTATGGCTAGAATGACTGTTCTTCTCTGGTAAGAATTTAGGGATTGAAGGAAACACTAGGTTGCCACAGAACAAAGAACAAGAGTGGTGCAAGAACACAGATGGCAGGGAAGAAACATAAAATCCTTCTTAGAAAATAGCTGCAGATTCCTTGTAACATAATGTATATACTCAGACCAGTTTTATGTAATGTATTTTCGAGTCACTTATAATTTTCCTCTTTGTGAACCTAGAGTCAGCCCCTTGTTCTTGGTGCTGTTAGCAGTTATGGTTTCTTTTACAGTAATGACAAGAATTTGCAATTGTTATCAAATGAAATATTAGCATTCTCTTCCTCAGAGAGTTTATATTTGCTTTTGATGTCAAGACAAAGACTATCACTGATCCATGATGCCTTTACAAAGACTCTGGTGGAGACTATAAATGTCAGTAGACTACAGTGGGTGGGATAAGAAAAAGCATACAACACAGAGGCTTTGTTGTTTTAGGTTACCTAAGGAGGAACTGATAGTAATATGTTGTAGCAATATTGTATGTTTCTTCCTTGCTATCATTGCTGGGTGGAAAAGGTAGGATTCATTATCTCCTAAGTATGTAAAAGTACAGCAAAGTTCACTCTCAGTAACAAAGTTGAATTGTCCAATTTCAGCACTTGTAAATGTAGGTGTCTGGTGTGTATCATAAAGAGGATTGTCCTTTCGGGAATGTGAGCAGAGAGCAGTAGCTCTGACAGTTTTGTTCATTAGCATTTGCCTGTGGGTAGTGATCAAAAGTGACTAACATGCCAGAGTGGATATTTTCTGCACCAATTTTTTGATTCTTAGCACTTCAGGCATTTTGGAATATTTCTTCCAACATCCTGAAAACTGAATTTTCTGTTGCACTACTCCCTGTAGTGACTGTAGCAGTGCACTTGCTGAGCGGGTAAATACATATACTTCATGGTTGCTCTGAAGCTGATGATAACATGCTATGAAGTTGATGATAACAGTTAATATTTCCAAAGGACTGTCAGCCTTGAATAAGCAGAACAAGGTATGCCCCAATCTCTCTACCTTCTAGCTAACATTTTTGCAGTTAAGAACTTCCACACACAGAAATTGCTGTCTGGGAAATACGGGTCTAGAAGGTATCTCAGTCTGTATCAGGGAAAGAAAATAAAAATCCTTCATTATCTCTTCCTCAAGAAAGAAAGAAAGACCACTCATTTCCTATGTTTTCTTTGGAAAAACATGTTTTTCTTTTCCCACTCTCCAGTCAAGTGTACAGTAGAAAAACCAACATAGGGATGTAGTGAAAATGAGGTTGGGACTCCCTGTCCTGACATTAATCCTTTATAGGGTTTGGGTTAATTTCTCATTTCCAGACCATAGTGATGCTGCCTGCTCAGCTGATGTGGTGTAACAGTTGTGCTCTTCTGCTTGGCTGTAGAGACCTTGCTGCAGAAAGCTGGCCACCCAAACTGTGCTTTAGGGTGGTGATATCTGCCTCTTTGTGCCAGTTCTGCATATGGAAAGATCACTGCAGTGCCTGTTTCAGAAATATGTTTTTCCTCCTAATAAATCCAGCTGTAGTTGTCATCATTTTGACAGAAAAGCTGAAATATTTATCAAATGACAATTCAACATTGATGCTAATTAAAGGATGTTGAGAATATGACTGCAGATATTCCCATTACTGCTTTGTTTTAGAACATCAAATCTTCACATTAAGTTACCTAGGACAATTCTTTCCAAGAAAATAAAACTTTTTGAAATGCAGGCATAATAATGCTTAGGTTCTTACTATCATCCAGGGAGGCACCTGTGAAGACTAAAATGGCGTGACATAGAGTAGAGAAAAAGCTTTTCCTTCATAACCTCACTTGACTACTGCATCTTCACAATTGATCTTTACTCTGGCTCTTGTGGCTTGATTAGAAGAGGCCATTTCTCACATTTACATTGATTTATTCAGTCAGGAAAGAAAAAAATGAAACTTACAGTATTTTGCTGTTCCCCTATATTATAAAATGTAAATCACCATCATTTTACTCAGCTATATTTTTTCTGAGCAATCTGTTTTCTTTTTTTTTTCCTGCCCCTTTCAAATAGTTTTGAAAACTGCTTTCCTATGTAGAATATGAAAGATCATGGGAACAGCTTTAAGAAAGTGTTTCTCTCTAGTGATATAAATAAAATTCTTGTCGCTTCCTGGCTATCTCAGCAAGCCTACCCGGATGTCAAGGCTTCCCGAAGCCGGAGCGACCCCAGTGCCCCAGACCGCCTTACCGACGGGGGAGGAGACACCAGGAGGGCTCAGGTATGGCCCAACCGGTGGGAGCTGGGAGCGGCGAGGATGGGAGACGAGAAGCGCAGGAAAGCTGAAGAAGCAGGAGGGACTCCAAGTGTAAGCAAGTCATGCAGCTTATTGTGCACAACGGGGGCTCACAGGCAAAGAGCCTCAAGCAGCCCCTAACACTGGGTTTTGAGGGGAAACAGCAAACCAATCACAAGAGGGTCCAGGGGAGGAGTTAGGGAGGGTCCAGGGGTACAGTGCCAATAGATAAGGATCAGGGGAAGAGTCAAGGGAGAACAACCAATTAATAACCGAGTAATACTGAACTTTCCAGAAACTGGGGAATGTCTGGAGAATGAGTGACATAAAGGCTACCAACGAGGGACAAGGGGCAAGGTTCTGGGGACCTTGGGCTAAACCACCGTGGCTTCTAACTCCGGGGGGAGTTCTTTCCTTCTCCACCAACGCTCCCTTACCTCGGTGGATTGTTCCGGGGCACTCAAGCCTTTATTATCCACACGGACAACCCCAACATCTCCCCCTTTCTTTTTCTTAGAAAGGGAAGAGTGAACTAAAGAAATGAGGAAGTTTTTCAAACAGGCAAACAAGCAGAGCACAATAACTATTACAAATAAAATCCAAAGTAAGGTTTTAAAAATATGGATCTGCCACATCTTGATGTTGTTCCAGAGGTATTTGAACTCCTCGAACCCCAATTTCCCGGTGGTGTCGCTATCCATGACGGCCACCATGCTCCGGCATGTGTCCAGCCCGAATCTGTCCGTCTTCAGGTCGGGGTGGCGCGTGACGACGCGGTTGAGGATGTTCATCAGCTCCGTGGGGCTCACCTTCTTTGTGGAATTGTATTCAGGAGTTATAAATGTAGACAGAACTATCTATTTGAAAAATTGGGCAAATCATCATGAGGTTTAAGCATGAGTAATATTAATACTAATATTACTTCCAAATTAGTTCCAAATTAATATTTTTATAATGCTTATAATTTACCAAGATAGACCATCTGGCCAGCTCTGATTTTCTCTTTTCAGTGTCAATTTCTCCTGTTTATCCTTGGCTAGTGAGCTCCTTTTGCCTGATACCTTTTTAGCTCTATTATGAACTTGTAACTGTGGCTTACAACTGAAAGCACATCCTAACCACATTTACTATTCAGTAAACAAAGTGAGCGGAGCACTTTTAAATGGATTAGCTGAGGTGAAAATATTTGTTGATCACTCAGCTGTGTTCACAAAATGAAACTGAGCATAGCATTTGATTCATGACCAACACAGAATCTATTACAAAGACCTATTGAATACATTATTATAGTAAGATACAGTTAATGAGTATAAATTACTTTGATAAAATAAGCGAAGTCGTATTTTCAGAAGGATTAATATCTCAATCTCACTGAAAATATTGGTAAATCACTTAACCAGAGGATGACAGTTTCAATCCATGACTGTTCTGGAAATAATCTGTGACTATGATGCACTGTTTGTCTAGACCTAGGGAGATTCTTAGTGAGAAAATTTTACCATCGATATTCTGGATATTAGATACCAATTTTCTATTATTAAGGCAGTAATTTTATGTCTGTCTTAAAATTTCATTTCTTTATTGATTTTCAGATATAAATGCATACAAGAATTTTATGAAAGTAATATATCTATGCCATAAAACTTCTCTAAAAAATGCTTCAAAGTTCTTTTATGGACTATATCATCCTGGCATTTTGGTTGAGCATTTAATCACATCTCCTCTTTGGAACGAAGACTTCTGTTTTCAGTCTATAACAGTAAACTGATCAATAACTATACAAAATAGAGAAGAAAGAAAGCTTTGATGGAGAAAGAGTTGTTGAGGGATATGGCACTCCTCAGGCAGGCCTGCTAGGCCGAGAGCCTGAAAGAGAGCCACACAAAAACACACACAGACGCAGCAGGAGAGAGAGCAAGAAAAGAGAGAGCAGAGCCTTCTGACTTTATTTATATGTTTTCACACATCACCGTAGATTGGAAGTAGAAATCACTACTTCTTATAATCTACTTAGTCAAAGTATTTGTCAATCATATTTCTCTATCCAGTATACTAGAATTTGTAAACACAGATACAATTTAAAAAAACATAAATAATAGAGAAAAAACAAGTTATAGCTATGAGAAAAAATCTAACAAAAAAACACTGAACACTGCAAAGTCAAAGCAACAGAGGGGTAAATTTGTTTTCAAATAATATTTGTTTTTCTGCAAAAAAGGAAGTTTTCAGCACTTCTTTTACCAAATTCCTCTAACTGCTCAAACCGTGATCTGGTTTTCCTGATTTTTCCTGGGAGGCCAATCTGAGTGTGGTGATCAAAGATGCACAATTACTTACTATTCCCCTAAGCAACAGGTTCCAGACACTGAATATTGATACTTTAAAAAAACCCCTTCTATTCGCAGGCTTCTCTACCTTTCTGATGACTTTTGGGTCCTAAGACTTCCTTGAGTCCTATTAGTGAACATGTAGAACCAGGCCTCAGATATTTAACAAGCTGCACTCTACCACTTCATATAGGTACATTTTGGGGGTAATGACAATCCAGAGTTACTGTTATGAAATAAGGTGGCATAATAGAATAAATGAGTAAAGGTCCATAATATCTCACTATAAAATTAAAGACATTTTATCATGATAGTTCAGGTACCAATTAAGTAATATTTGGCATAAATTTTCATCTAATACCACAACCAAATTGCATGCTAACAGCCATTAACTAGCAGTATGCTTCAACCTTTTCTTCATGATCAGACATAAATCTGCAGTTTTGTATCTACATCAATATTTGTCTTTCTTATTTCTATTATTTGAAACATTGCTTTGCACATTTTTCTATTACTCATTTTGCACATGGGTATGTTAAAAAACTACCAACTGTTCAGTTTTTTTAAGTACTGATCATTATTCTGACTGATATATCAAGATGACATTGAATTCTAATGTTTGTGTAGTTAACTACATTAACAATGAAAATTCATTTCCTACCTTAGAAAATAAGTGGTAATCCTTTATTTCAGTATTTGTGCCAGACCTTTGTATCTTACTTTATATTGGGTATTGGGTCATATAATTATAGTTGAAATATGGTAGGGGGAAAATGAACACATTTACATGCCCTTTTTCAGATGAATAGCCCAGCAATATACTCTATGTAGGTAGTAATTGTGATGACAGCAGCAAGTCCTGAGTTCCATGTACTGCTAAACCAAATTCTTCAAGTAGCAGTTGAGGTGCACATTCTTTCAGAAGTCTATTACACAACCACTAAATTTAGTTACAAATGTTTTAAATACCAGTATATCTTAGTTTTCAATTACCCTTAAATTATGTTAGTGGAAAATAAGGCTAGAGTAGTACTCCCTATTCAACATTGTACTGAATCTGGACATGCATTTTGCAACAAAGTGTATATATTTTTTTCTCTAATTAGAAAAAAATATCAAGCAGTCCAGAAACTTCATACTTCAAGTTTTAGAAAGCTCAGACAAAAGGCAAGAGCCCAGTGACCAAAATCTACCAAGCACAAAAACTGTGATGTTAGAAAACAGTTACACAATTATTTTTATTTGCTTCTGAATTTCCTATCACTTGGGAAGTCTTCTAGAAGCTGACTTCTTTCAGCTTCTAAGACAGCATATAAATGAGAGTAAAAAAAACTACCATTGATTCCTTGCAAACTTGATCATGTCCCTACTGTGTTCCTGCAAATAACAGTAGGTTTTCAGATTAATCCTGTTAAGACTGGGAGGGGCACTCCAATAATGTGTCAGATTTATTATTTTGTGTTGGCCATTATCCATATTACTGGGGGAAAGGGGGAGGGGAAGATGGTGATAGGGGACCAGGAAAGGAGTAATTTGCTAAATGCATATTTATGCCATTACAAGAAGGGTCAAATAAATTGGGATTGTTGCACTGATACATAATGCAGAGAAGAAACAAAATTACAGAAATTTAAGTTACTAGTAATGGTGAGTAACTTATACAGTGTATACACATTTAGAAGTTGGGCCTAAAATATCAGAAGACATGGGAACTGTCTTTAAGAAAACCTCTTCTAATGACTTCCCTTTACAGCCATGTGGCCCTTGAAAAATAATTACAATATTTTCATCATGTTTTAACAGCTGGAATTAAATTGCAGTCAATATTCTGAATGAGTTTTTTCCATAACCTGGTACTTTGTATTTTAGAACTTTATTTTAAACCAGAGAACACAGAAGAAGTTTATATATAAACTTGTGTATGTTATGTACTTAATGTGGAACAGACTTTCTGAATAACATTCTTATGCTTGATGTTTATTCAATGAAATGTTTATTTTGCTGAAGCATGATGTCTCTCTCTGACTCTTACAAAATCTTTTAGAGCACAAGATGACAGAATATGTTTCTCTCTAGTTTTTCAGTAGCCATCATGACCTATGTGATCAAATGTAAGTACTTGAAATGTTGTACAACAGAATAAAGGTGAGGCTAATACTTAATGTAATCTGACTCTTTTCTTGAAGATACTGTGTGAGTTATCGGACTGTTGAAGCACAGAAAGTAGCAGTAACATTTCATTGTGAATAGTTAAACTTTCATTTCCAATTTTACTCTCTAAAGTAGGTTTCCTTTATTGCTATTCAAAATTTTAAATTATCATATTAAAGACCAGTTTAATTATACACTCAGAAAGAACTTGAGAAAATAGTTCACATGATCTCTCTTTCAGTATAGCAATTCTGTATTTTTTCAGGAAGTCAACCTTATCTGATGGATAGTTCTCTAAACAGAAAGTAGTAACAAATAAACCCACGAATAAAGTAGTTCAAGTTTGATAGGAAACCTATATGATACTGCCTCTCAGTACTGGTAATCTGGTACTCTGATGTTCAGATTAAAAAGTGAATAGGCTTTTCAGAAATACCCATGGAAAAGGCCAAATCTTGATTTTAGTGAAAATGGCATAAGTCATGATAGTCTTGTGTCTAGAGAAATATGCATGTCTCAGAATTCTCAGGAACATTTCTGTAAAACTCACAAGATTTGGAAAATCTTTTGACTATCTTAGATTTCACTTGATCCCCATTTCCTAAAAGATTATTTCTTCTGGTTTAGGATATCATCTTTAATGTACGGAATTTGATTATTTAATCTGTTCGTAGACAGATAAGAATATCTCAGTAAATCTGTGCTCATGATTGCTTGGTAGCAGACATATTTATTGAACAGCACCAGTGCTCATTCTTTGCTCAGTTTTTACAAGCTTGCAATGTACAGAGTTTACAATGTAAGCTCTGATGCTTACATTTAATACCATTTTACCTCAGTGAAGCCCTCTAGTAATCATTCAGCATTCTGGACTTCAGGTAGCTACTTCAAAATGTGGCTAATGTGCTGTAAAAAGTGCAGAGATGTGATTTGTTAAGCTATTTCAGATCAGTCTTCAAAGAGTTGCCATTAAAAGAAACGTGTGAGGAATCACAGTCATGTCATACTGTGTATGACATTAACAGTCTCTGGACAGCATATATGGATCATATAGATATCCATGCATGGAAGAAACCAGATAATTCTTAAATTAGTGTCTTGGTTTCAAAGACAGGTATTTGCTAAAAAAGGCAGAAGCCTCTTTTAGAATAGGAAATGTAACCCTCTTCCCTCTGAATTAGTATAATTTTGAAATTAAGGGAGCTTTCAGGCAACGGTATGAGGAAAGAGGAATAACAGTCTTTTACTAATATATTTATATATATTATGGGACAGACAGACAAAACAATAACAATGATAACCACAACAAATACGAACAGATAAACCCATGGACAGTCTCTTTGCACTCTGTTGGCAATTCCCCTTTGGTGCAGTCATGGTCACAGCCAGCAGGGGCACTGGTGCTCCTGGTGCACAGGGAGGGTGCGATGACTACCCTGGGAGGGGAAAAAGGGCTTGGGGATCCCGAGTTTCCTTCCTTCAAGACCCTGGAGCGGGTGGTGGAGAGTTGACAGAAGCACGCAGCTGAAGACAGAGGCCTACAGTGGAGGAAGATTCTTCCTGGAGCTCCAGCAGCCTCTCTCCTTCTCCTCTGGATGTCCAGAAGCTAAGTGCTCTCCAGCTGTGCTTAGCCCCTTTTTAACTAGTCCCATTCCCCCAGTATCTCTGCCCCCCTCTGAGGGGGAATCTCAGATAACAGGGACTCTTAGATAACAGGCTAGGTAGCCGCACCCATCTCAGAGCCAACTCTTTGTCTTTCTTAATCATCCACCCATTATCGCTTCCCAGCAACTAATCACCCCCCCCATTATCGTCCCCCAGCAACAAGACTCCGACAATTAGTCATCCTTTTGTAATAATTCTTTATTGAAGATATTTAATGAAAATTACCTACTTGATAAGGAGGTTCAATGACATAGACCAAGATCTCTGCAGGATGCTGCCTAAGCACCCTGAAATACTTGGGTGTGTTCACCACATGGACAAGCAAACTAGGAATATACATCCTTAAACATTAGTATTTATTATTTGTATGCACACACTCTTATGATTTTTGTGTGATTTCTAGAATTACATTTTCCAGCTAACTTCATTTTGTAGATAAGAGAAACCATAAATTGATGGCAAACAGAACGTCACTGTCAGTTATTTGTGTCAATCACATCTTCACGGAAGCCTAGCAGGAAGGTTCAGGAGGGTAAATAACATTGTGTATCAGTTCTAACCATTTCTAATTTTTATCCTTTCCCTTAAATTTGCATTGTAATTTACCTTCACTTTCAGCTCAGATGTTCCTTTTCCTTTTGAATAGATATCACTAAAAGGCAATAAAGAATATTTAAATCTGCTGTGCTGTTTTGTCCTAGGTTCTTGAAGTGTATAATAAATCTAATTGTAATTACTCTATAGTAGTACTGGAAACATTTACAGTGTTTACTTTAGCTAAAATCTTGACATGACTTATGTAAATTAGTTAAGAGAATGTTCTGTATTCTCCATAACATCTGTATTGCTAGCTCCCCTTCTAGACCTCATTTTACATGTATAAAATTTAATCAAAGTTCTGCAGGTTAAAAATTAGGCATGGATGAATCTCTTCCAAATATAATATTCCAAAAGTTTTTCTCAAAGTAATTCTCCGTGAATTAAACCAAGGTCCTTTTCTCATTTCTTTCTCTGGGAGTTTTTTGCATTCCTCTATAAATTGTCTTCATTGCCTTGAAGTTATCTTGTGCTCATCACAAGCCTCTAAAATGAACAGGTAAAAGGGTCTGTAAATGCTGGTCTGTCCTCAGCTTTTGCTACTCCACTACTGCATCATTTGGAAAGTACTGTGGCAAAGTTTCTAACAGGGATGTAGGTCTGATGTTAAAACAAGGTTCATCTCAATGCAACTCAGGATGAGCTCTAATTAAGGTCAACTTTGAAAGCAAATTTCTGAAGAGGACTTGGTTATTAACTGGATCTCTGTAGGTTTGCTGCCGCCTTTCAGCTATTTCTGATGGCTGTATAATCTCCATTTAGCTGCTAAATTTACTATTCAGATGCTGTTTCAGTGCTTATTGGTGGATTCCTACCTGCCTTCTACCAGCTATGCATTTACATGCCTGGAAATATTTAACTTTAGATGCTGTTGGGAATGTAGTACTACATCTAATAAGTGTTTTAGGAGCTTTGGCTTTTGGACTCTGGACAGGAAACCAGAAGCTTGGTGTTATGTTTGTCCAGATGCTTGAACTGACATTTTTCCCTTCTGCTGTGGGTTGCCCCAAATTGATTTCTGCTCAGTATTGGCAAGCTAATGGCAGTGCAGCATGTCCTTAAACTAAAATGTACTATCAGCAGGCTACCCTGTGGGACTCCTATTGCGGATTCTCTTTGCAATAAAAGATGGGCGTGTTCCAATGTTCATTTCTCTTTCCCCTTCTTTTGCCTTCCCTTTTCCCTTCCAGCTCTTGGAGGGATACAATGCCCAGGCAAACTACTCTAGCTGTCTTCCACGAAACCATTTGCAAAAGAGTAATGAATTCCCTCTTACCACAAAATACAGATATGGAAATGGAGCCATGAAGACAGTAACTACCAAACTTTGGTCAGGCCACTGCTCTAGAAAGCAGACAGGACCATACTGCAGCAGCTTTCCACTCTAGAATAAGTTTTCTGACAAGGTAACTAAGCAGATGAGAGAAGCAGCTTTATGCTGAACTAGGGCAGCAAGGAACACTTTGCAGAAATACACCATAACTGTAGAAACTATTTTTCAGTTTCTTCTTTTCCAGTTTTCCTTTGCTGTTTTTCCATGAGAAGTACACCAGTTACTATGGAACAGTTGCTATGGAAGAGTTGCGGTGTCATTTACATGGGTTTAAGCATTCTGATGTCCACTGGTGCAGGAATAAGCCAATTTATTTAATGCTTAGGAATATACAATTTCTATTTGGGAAACACAGAACTGGAAACGGTAGAATAAAATGCAAAGATGGCAAGGGTCCTACTTTTCACCTTGTGAAGGAAAAAAGTCATGATCAATTCATATTAGAGAAATTGTCTGAAATTAAACATCAGCTGGAAATAAATACTTCTGTATTGTCCTGCTTCCAAAGAAATAGTGCCAATACCTTACTGAGCTTGAATTCTGATCTTCATAGTTCCCATAATTATTACTTAGAGCAACAACTTCCAATGCAGATATTTGCTCTGAGAAGAAGGTATTCCACTTTTGTGATCTTGCTGTGTCAAAATGCTTTGCTTTTGATAAACTCTCACTGGCATATTTTTCTCAGGAGCTTGCTTCATGGTGTTAAAAGTACTTCTATAGCCAGACCTACACTGGTATGTTGCTTTCAGTTGGAGGCAGCCTTGGTATATTCTTAATGCTATGTGGAAATACAAATAGTGGAAAAAAGAGAAGTTATTTTCCAAGTCACCTGTACAAGGCTTCTACAAAGAATTCTTATTGGGTTTGATGGCATCATTTTTCAATACAAGAATTTTCCTTTCTTTCATAAATCATAACATTCTGTTTATTGATAAACACATACAAATGACACTAAAAAAAACCGAATCACTGACCAGAATGTCATAATAATAATTACGACATTCTGGGTCACATAATAACTCTACCAGATATGTGGTCCAGAACTTTTAAAATATTTTAACTGTTTTGTAAGTGTATGTAAGTAGAGTGTCTCAGTTATATCTTATGTATGTTTTTTGCGTGTAATCTCTTCATTTAAAAATGCAGACTGTTGTTTAGGTTTATTTCTGCATATGATTATTGTCCACATTTTTTTGCTTCTACTCTTAACAATGAGAGTGTTAACTTTTAATGAATTCTGAGTTGTCTAATAGGTCATGTACAAAAAAAAAATTGTTATGATTTAATTTCCAGGTTAAAAAATGGGTGAGAATTAGAGGATAATAAATTTTCACTACAATAAATTTTTAAAAACATTTTAAATATGGTTATAAATGCAGTTTTAAAATCTGTTAAAATCTGTGTGTTAATTGTTCAATATAAAGAGCTCAAGTAGAGTGTAGTACAAAGTTCCACTGAAATATTAATTTTTTGAGGAATTAATTGTAGCTTCATTAGACATAAAATACCAGACTTAGTATGTAGGATGAGGTTTCTATTTGTGGAGGAACATCCAGATGTAAACTCATTATGTCTTATTAAAGAAAAATTTCAGGCCTTGTCATTTATACGATGAACTTTGACTTCATAACTGTTTGCAGGATTTGAGCAATTAACATAGTGAACTTTAGTCTTTGCTTCATTTGGATAAAATGCATTTGAAATAGCAATTTATTTGGATTTCATTTGAAAGGTTACCATTTGATGACCCAGTAAATGACACAGTTGTGTTTGCCAAACTGATAATCTCTTTCAAGTACATTAGCTTCAGATGTTCATCCATCTGTAGATTGTGTTCAGCTTATTCACATTGCTGGATTTATATGAGGGAGGGTAAGGATATATGCTGTGCTATCCCATATGAACTAGAGAGAATGCTAAAATAAAGAATATTGTTAAAAAATTATTAAGCTTGATAACACTATGGAATATTAAAACCAATATAAACCCATCGGTTGAATTTTAGACTATGTATTTAATATAACAATTATTGTGCATACTTTGATCTGAAGTCACATCAAACTTCTGATTTCATTTAGTCCTCCATTTAGTGTACTGTAAGCTCTTTCTCTCTAAGCACATGTGTCCTGGTTTGAGACAAATTTGAGAGGAGACTCCGAAAGGTTGTCTCCTCTAAAAGGCAGAATTTTGGCCCCTCCCCCCAGCCAAGGTTCGAAAAGAAAATCTTCTTGGAAGAAAGTGAAAAAAACCTGTTTATTTAACAAGCAAGGTGCACGCAGGCACAAGGGAAAAAAATGAATAATATTAGACAGTAAACCTTCTCTGCTGTGGAGAAAGGTGGTGGATTTTAGAGTCTCTCCTTTCTCTGGTTCAGCTCCTCCCGAAGGTTTGGCCCGGCCAGGCCAGGGCGTCCGGCAGCTCCT
>VYZT01052232.1:0-43886 GCA_013400735.1 Pomatostomus ruficeps
TTTTTTTTTTGTTTTGTTTTCTTGAACTTATTTTCTTGTTTTAAATAGTTACTAAACAGTAAGTGAAACCTGTTTCTGATGATAATTCATTTTTCTAAGAACCTTTTTTAACAAGAGTGTTGTGAAAACCTTGTAAGAGCTTTGTGTATAAAAGTCTGAATGGATCACCCATCTTCATGTGTTACTTCACTCCATCACAGAAACTTAATAGCTCTGTGAGACACAGCTTACCTCTGCAAGAAAAGCATTTCATTATTGATATTGAACTCTGTATGTCATACTTATCTGTATATATATCTTCCTACTTTTTCAACTGTCTGTCCCTGCACCAGTCCACAAATCTTTTCTTAAAGGTAATTTTCTTATTCTCTTACCAAATTCAGCTACCAGCAAGTAATAGTTACCAATTACCATTAGAGCTTCACATGTCTAAATATGAAGTATTTAATCATAATTAAGTTAATTTAGAACTCTTGAGTGATTCCATGTGGTCCTTGAAACTTGTTTATCTTCAATTTATTAATTGATTTGGAATTCAGCTCTACACTCATTTCTGCCCACAAATAAATAAACTCCAAGCTGTCAAATTCTCGTAGCTATTTTTAGTGTACACTGATTCTGAAAATATCTATGTATTTAATTTTACCAAAAGATCTAGTGGATTATTTTTCTATTCTTGATCCCCTATTTGTCCTACAGACTCTATATCAGGCTTCATATTTTATTATTAAATTCTAAGTCATTGACAGAATGCATCTCAAAATCTTTGCATTAAATTTTCCAAATTACACTTTAAAAAACAAGCATCAGACCCTAATTTAGGCACATATTTTCAGTGTCTTACATTGGGCTAAATAACTGTCATCTATAAAGTAATTAGAAGACAGAAGTAGCAGGAGTGGATCTGAGTGCTTTGGATCATCTCAGCAGAAGTAACTTTGTTTGCTAAAGGTAATCAGAATCATCTAGTGCATAAAGGCTTATGCATTGCTGTTATAAATACCAAATGTAGGATTCAGCTACAGCTGTATATGTTGTTTATTTTTTCAAAAGTAAAGCTTCTACATATTTTTTGCACAACAGAAAGGTACAAAAATAAAGTTGTTGCTGAACTCAAACTCATTTAGTAGAAGCAGAAAGCAAACACTTTGAAATCTTTCAGTGATGCTTCATAACCTGATTTTGATGCCTCAGTGATCACAGCCTTGATCTATGAAATGTAATATTGACAGTGTCAAGTCAAATATTTCAGACTGTGGAATTTATTTAGGTCTTTTTTTAATAAGGGAAGGAAAAGTAATTTGAAGAACAATAGCTAAGACAAAGACAAATCTGTACTAACTGAGAAATCATAAGTAGAAAATGAAAAAGGTGTATTCAAATTTTCAAGTCATTGTATGCATGAATTATAATGCATTTATAATGAAATATGCATACCTTCATGTGTACATAGCAGATAAAAATGGATCCCAAAAGAATCTTTACAGTGCTGAGTTTCTTCTTATTTAAGTTAGGAAATTTCAATACTGTCCAGGTACACAATGTTAATATTTTTTATTTAAATTTCAAACCCAAGAATATATATTATCCCCTCTCCCAACAACAACTCATTCTTTAAAAAGCCTTAAATAAACCTATTTTAAGTTTATTCAAGAATTTAAATGTGAGATCAAAATTTTGTGTATTCATGGCTAATATGTTTCAGCAAATAAGAGCACCTGCTCTTTCTGGTTTTTCTGTGCATTGCCTTGCTAGTGTCATGACTTGTAATCCTCCATTTCCCTTCAAGGACTGCCACAGACTGATGTTAGTCAGCTATACAGCAACCTGTATTCATGGCTAATATGTTTCAGCAAATAAGGAGGAGGCTGCTATCATCATTCTGTAATCAACATTTCTGATGTTTTCTCAGGAGGTATAATTGTGATTTATTGTCTTGTTATTTCTGTCATGTCATCTCTTGAAAGTGAAAATAATGTAAGTGTCTGGTGCCTGAATTTGGCAGTGAATGACCATAAACAGAACATTACAATGCTCCTTAAAAACATAATTTTAGCACAAAAACAAACCTGCTACTGTACAGAATACAAACATGGCATTTTTCCAGATACCTACAACATACATATTGAGGAGTGGCAGCTGTTAAACAAACAAGTAGCAAATGTGTGAAGTGTCATTTATCACTAATTGGAAGGCATTCGCAGAGCAATGAATTTGAATTATTAGCAACAAGCTACAGCTGAACATTAAACAAAAAAAAAATGAAGGGGGGAAGGGCAGAGACAGAGAGGGAGAGAAAAAAGAGACAAAGAATGAGAGAGAATGAGAAAGAGAACAGCTTACTGCCTTCTAGGAGCAGTATATAACAGTTTCAAAGGATAGATATAGGGACATTGCCTCCATTAATTTTAATCTTTTTTCTTTAGGAAAAAAAAAAAAAAAAACAAAAATAAAATCTCCTTGCCAGTGTTATTTTCTCTGTTTGCACCTGCTCTTTTTGGGTTTTCTGTGCATTGCCTTGCTAGTGTCATGACTTGTAATCCTCCATTTCCCTTCAAGGACTGCCACAGACTGATGTTGGTCACCTATACAGCAACCTGCTGCTTCTTGTCTGAAATGAGACAGTAAATTCCTCAGGATTGCTTCCTCAAGCTACGTATTTTGTGTCAGCACAGAATGGCCCTGGGCCATTATACGAATGTTACCAAGGCAAGGAATGAGAATAAAGGTTCCAGGTAGGGTTACCTTCCAGGCAGTTAGAGAAAATTAGGGGAGGGATAAATTATACTCTTCTTGAAGGCTTCTCCCCATAGTTTGGTGGTTAAGGCAGGAGAAATAGATTACTTCAGACTTGCTGGAGCAGGTTCCTGACCCAGCTGACAGTAAAGGTGTGGATCAAGAGCATGATGGCTCAGGCTTACAGGTTCTGCTGTTGCTCAGAGTGGTGCCTACATACAACATGCTTTGTGTTTGCACTTTCCTGCAGTAGTTCACACTTTTATTCTCTGTCAAGGCAAACTAGATATGTTTCTGTTCTTGCTCTCTATTCATAAAATAGCTTCCAAAAGGATTCTAAATGTAGACCCATTGAGTAGATTCCTAATGTTAATAACCCTAAATTGCAGTTTTTCAGAGTAAAGAAATATTCCAGAAGATCCCTGTTATCTTTGTATATTATTTTATGTACACTTCTTTATGTATGTTCACTTCCAACAAAATATTAAGAGGAACAATGAAATCATAACATTTATTTTGTTAAGATAGATCTTTAAAAAACTGTGTCTTTACTATGTCATCTCTGATTTATTGGCAGAAGCAATATCTAAATGCAAGACCAAAAATCATATGTTGGGTAATATCTTACTGTATAGCTAGTTTGACTGAAGTCAGTCTGCCTACTGATGGATATGGTTTAGCTTTCCATCAGTGAGGGTAAAAATATCATCCTATGAAAAGAGGATTGTAATTTGTCAATTTTGAGATGTGAAATTTTTAAAACTTCCACTTGGGTTGTTTATTTCTTTCACAAAACAGAGTGTGTAGAATCTCAAATATTCCTTTTGGGCAAAAAATTACCATAGAGTGCATTAGCACAGGGAGTTTTATCCTCCTATATCATTAATGAACTCAGTTTTACTTTCTATGCTTTGTGTTTGAAAGCTTTGTGTGACAGCTGAACTCTTGGTTAATACAACAGGGACTGAACCAGGAACCTCAAGAGCTAAGAACATGAAATGCAACAGCTTGAGCTAAAAAAGAAACCCTTTGTAGCTGGGGGCTGTAACACTTGTGTTGTCTGTGAGTAACTCACTAGTGTGCTGCAATTGCTTTGACTGCTCAGCTCTGTTTTACTTTGAATAATTTCAAACTAAACTTCTTGTTCAAATATTAACACTCAAGTACCTTATTAATTTTTGCTTGGAGTTTAGATCTTTGCAAATGGCAGACAAGCTTTTCAGATAAAAATGGCAGACACACATAAATAATTTTCTCTGATTTCTGGTAAGGCTTGCTCCAAGGACATGAGGCACCATGTAACTTTAGCAATGTAAAATAAAATAACTAACTGAAGAGTCAGCTAGACTACCTTTACAGCCAGTGGAGAAAAGCAAGAAAAACTGTTCATATTATTATTTTATTTGCCTGGTGTAGTGGAATGGAAAAATTCTAGAAACTAGAATTCTAGATTCTCCCTCCTTTGGGTGAGAGTCCTTCCCACCTGCAAGGAGTTTTAGGTTCTGAAATATGGAATTTCAGTGCTGTTTGAGATACCATTTCCACTTGGCTTCCAGCCATCACTCCAGAATAGGGGGGATTTTTACACAACATTTTTGTTATGTCTGCCAGCTGTGGGCTAATATCTCAGATATGCTACAACATTTGAAATAGCAGTGCACAACTATGATTAGGTATCTGAATTATTCCCCTGACTATAGGCAATGAGGACTGGCAAGGGAATTAGCTACACTTTAAATCCTAATTTCATTGACATCACTAGCAAAACTGATTTAATTGTAGTTGTGCAGGTGCAGACCATTACCTCCCATAAGCCTCAGATTAACAAAAAATACACCTGAGCAAACAGTTTAGGCAGATAGCAGAGAGTATTTGCAAATAATTTTCATCTCCTTTGCTGGAAAACAGTAAGCATCAAAGATAGTTTTGCATGATTATTTTTCAGCAGAAAAAAGGACTCCTGAGTAAGTCTACCAGCTGGGCTTGAGCGTTATGTGTATTAAATAACCAAAAAAAGAAAAGGAACAAAAGGACAAAACAGTTGGCTCAGAAGATGAGTGAGTAGTGAATTGGGCAATTTTTACATTTCAAGTTTCACTGCTAGGAATATCTTCACTTCTAATCAACAGAACAAAATCATATAGTTTTAAAAAGAAATGTGCATGATTGCATTATACAATCTTTGCCTCCGCAGTATTATTATGGAAAGTTGTTTGCTTTGTCTATTAAGAAACTGTAAAGTGCCTGATTCAAGTGAAATGAATACAAGTCTGACAGCGGAGGGACTGAAATCTCAGAGCTCTTCTCTACTTTGAAGTTCAAGTCCCTTTCAGAAGAGATCATATCTACATAGACTTTTGTTTTATTTTTTTTTTACATTCTCCATAATATGATAATCTTTAGTACTTGATACAAAAATTCTTCAATGCTAAAGAAAGAAAAATGCATGTATGTAATGTACGCATTATAGCAAAACCAAAACAATTCACAGGTTAGTAAAAAGATTTATGAAAACGTTTTAATGTTGGCAGCTTTGTGACAACTTTAAGAACATGATCATAAGCCCTTCTGTGGTTAAAGAGAAATGCTGACTTATGCAGCATCTTAACTGACTGACAGCAATGCAGCAAGACACAGTGATTTAAACACTTCCAATGGCAAATGAAAATAAATTCCATAAATAAATGGAATTCCCTTGAAGAATCATTGTGCAAATAGTAATCACATATAATTACAAACAACAGTTCTCCAAAATCTCAATAGAATTATTTCCATCCTCCTAGCAAAAATAACAGACAGAAAGTAATTTACATTTAAGTTCCAGTGGTTTCAGAAAAAAAAAAGCTCAGTCATCTCTGTAGATTAATATGCCATTTTGTTGAAAAATAGAATTGATGTATTCCAAAATTACAAAGGCTAAAAACACCCACCAGATTCATACAGAAAAAAACAGCAGGTTTGCAGAAGTGTCTTAGAGTCTTCAAGCATTTAATTTAAACAGTGAATGTGTGTTGCTTTGCCTGTCACCAGAATCTGTTGTTTTTATGATGATACTTTCCATATTCAAACAGTTTTAAAATATTGGATATTCATCTTTTCCCTTCCACTGAATTTTTATGGGGTTTTTTTGTTATAAAAGTTACACAGAGAGGATTCTTTCTGAACATGCAGTAATGATATTAAATCTTCATAAATGCATAGAAGAAGAAACAGGACATCAATAAAAAGTACCTGAAGGGGAAAGAGTTTTGACAATAAACAAATTTTTAAAATTAAAACTAAAACACCAGTCTCTAGCCAGACACTAACGTGAATCATTGATCAGACACATAACTCTCCAAGTAATTGTTTTCCCTTTAAATCCTGCAGACATAATTCAAGCCTGGAAGAAAAACACTAAGATATGATTCCCTACTGGGCTACCAAGGCTATTTCAAAGTCTTGGAGGGTTTAAACTGAGACATATCTGTTGAATTATTGTCGTGTGAGATGCAGAAACCCTCTTTGCAACCGAGATGAAGACTGAGGTCTCTAAAAGATCTCTCCACACTCGGAGCCATTGGTAGTGGCCAATGTTAGCTACTTCCCACAGGTCCAGATGTTTGTGACTCTCACCCATTGTCTGCCTTCTCACATCAGACTACGAGGGATGATGAGGAAAATAGTTACAAAAATGATGTTACAGTCATTCTTGTCTTACTGATCCCATATGGATTTACAGAAGACCTAAATTTTCCATTTTCTTCACAGTCTGCAACTGATATTTAACGTCTTCATAGGCCAAATATTAAAATCCTGCACTGAATAATATTTCTGCCCAATTCTTACTTCATGACTTGGAGCTATCTCTGTAAGCCTCTCTCTTTCTGAGCTGTTCAGCCCTCTAAACATTCTGACAGCAGATCAAGGTTGACACTTGCCTGGAAAAGCAAGAACTGTGTAGCTCCCAAAATGGGCAGTTCTCTGAGCACAGGTGGATGAACAAAGTATAAAGGAAGTCAGTGTTGAACATTACAAACTTCCATAGCCTGGCATATTCTTTAACTTCAGTGAAAACACAAGCTGATTCCTCTGCTGACAGGGAAACATTTTACCTACACCAGATTCAATGACTGGAGACAGGAACGTCACATTTTAGTGATGTTCAGCCTGTGTGTAGAGCAGCTCACTTGCTCTCCTAACGGCTTTTTAGCCACTATCTGTGACAGCATCACTCCCACTAAAGCACAAAAGTAAGTTGTCAGCTTTTGCGTGTTGTAGGCTGAGCTCTTTCAGTTCTGTAGCCATTAATACTGCCATTACGACTTTTAAAAAAACTTACTACGTAATTGTGGATAATGCTGATCACAACAAATCTTTATAAAATAAAGTCCCACATCTATTTACCTCCCTAATGACTGAATTTCACATTATTCTTGTGCTATGTGCTCCTTAGAAGTCTGTAGTTTTATTTATTTATTTAACAGTTTTCATGAGTGCTTAAGACAGCCTGATTCAATTGCCAGTCAGTTTAGTGATAATTACACGTTAGATGCTATAAATGGACACAAAGAATATATTTCCCTAAGAATCCAGAAGAAGATGAAAAAGAATAAAAAAGAGCAGGCTTTACAAACACTTGTAAGCCTCTTGTCTATCCCTACCAGCTGTTTGACACTAGCACTCTCCTTGAAATAACTTTTAGACTGAAATCACACTGTGATGCTGCTTCTGAAATGTTAATGTTTTCATGTCTGAGGCAAGACCAGATTATTCTCTCCTGAATCTTTTTAGCAGGCAGTTAGGTCCTTGCCAGCACCACCACCATTTTGAACCCCTACTGATGACAGAGTAAAAGAACTGCCTTCTGTCTCATTTCTTTCAGGGAATAAATGCTCCTTGTGACTCACATGGCCTTACTCCTCTTGAATGCAGCTGTCTTTTTCTCATCAGAGTTCAAGTGAATTTACAAGTGTGTTTTAGTGAGAGAAAACTGAAAAGCTGCTTATTCTCCAAGCTCACTATGTTGTCCTTTTTCTGAGAAACATTCATTGTTCAATAAAGATATTCCCTGCTGAACTCACAAATTATATCTGGGGTAGAGACAGGGAGGATGTCTTGAAGGTTAAACTGAATGAAAAGTTTTATCAGTGTGGTACATAAAGATTATAATGTGTTATTTGCTAAGGTTTTTGCTGGGACAAAATGTGGAATGTCCTCTCTGCAAGATTTTTCCCATGTGTTTGGAGCCTAAGAATGCCAGAAATCTGCTGTGGAGACCCTGTAGCTTTCTGGTGGTCCATAAGTATAATGAGAAAGTCATTATATACTTCTAATATGGGCTTGACCACTTCTCACAAAACAAAGGGTCTTATCATCCCTTTATTTGGCATCACATCTCTAGCCCTGTCTGACAAAGAAACCGGAGTTAGATTACAGCTGTGTGTCTGTTCCGGGTTGGCGGGATTGCTGAAGGTATCCTGAATGGGTGTCTGTAGAGGTGACCCTAGGGACCATCAACAGTAGAGCAAAGACAAGATAACATGAAAGGTAGAAAAGAACAAGAGTGACTGTATATCACTCCTGTACCAGCACTGGGTGGGGTTTTTTGTAAGCTCACATGAGCAGAACTGGCCAAGGTTCTGCTTTTGCTGCTTTGACAACCTGCTGAATGCCCCATTGTGCCAGTCAGTATCATTTGTTACAGCTAGAGGAGCAATAAAGGAGCACCTTTGCTCCATTTTTTTCAGCAAACCTGTTTAATGACAGCTCAAAACTTATGCTACGTTTTTCTTAAGGCAGCCCATTCCCTCAGAGCACCGCAGGATGATCCATGTCTGTATCAGGCACTGGGTGACTATTTGAAAGACGAAAATAAAAACTCATTGGCTTAAGTGAACCTCTACAAGACCAGCCCAGATCAAAAGAAGCAGCAAGTCAAAACTTTAGTTGCACTCTTGGGAGGCAGAGAAACATGGAAGGAAGGGACAGCAGATATTAAAATACAGTATGTAATGTTTTGCAAGCAAAAAACCTGACATTTCAGAAGGTTTTGCAGTAGATCTGGTAGAGTGTCACATAGGTGATCACAGAAAATCTTTCAAATTAATGTGGCAAGTTTGCTGCACTCCTATTTATGTGTTTTAACTATTTTAATTTCTCTGTAACACTGAATTGTCACAGCCATTTGGGATTGAGGCCAAAAAGCTTATTTAAATATTTAATAATTGAAAACCTGCAAATAATTTATTGCTTTCCTCTGAAAATGGAACTTCAAAATATTTTGAACTGCTATGGGAGAAGAAAAAAATCTTTATCTGGAAATAATTTGAAAGTTCAGCTGTATTTTGCTAACTTGTTGAATTCAAAGTTTTGCAACATGATGTGGCAGATAGACTCTGAGGACAAAGAAATAATTTGCTTAGAGTAACTGTGTACGATACCTCTCCAAAACACCTTATTTCTTCTTTTCTTACTGGCCCTAAATTTGTGTCAGATACTATGGAAGTCCTACCAAAAGTCTTTATAATCTATAGGAGAAAAGTAAAACCTGGGAGGAATCTTAATAAATATCTTAAGAATTTAAGTGTTACTTAAGAATTTACTTTAAGGAAGCAAATTTGCTTTTAAACCAAGGAAGATATTAAGAGATATAAAAAAATATCAAAGAGTATACAGGGAGATTTGCAATGTCTTTCTACAAACCAGTGATTCAAATTAGCAAAGAATATTTGGAGCCTTGTATCAGGAATCCTGAAGGCACAAGAAAAGGTTTACTAAATGGAAGGACTCAGAAGACACTCATAAAAATTAGGCCTAGAAAAACTCATAATAAAACCACAGTGTTTCCCTTTCTTAGCACGGTGAAAAAAAAATAGGATAGAAAATCATTAGTAATATATTGAAAGTAGATTGGGAACTTCTTGGTGTATCATAGAACAAGAATTGATTTTACATGAGAAATGGAGGTAGAATATCAAAAAATGGTAAATGCTGAGACAGGAACTTAATAGAAAATAAAGAGGGAACAGATGTTTGTAAGTCCTCCAGAGTGTTCAGAATGATAATCAATTGTAATTAATGTTGTGCAAAGGATATTGTGCCTTTTTTTAAAGCTAGAAGAGAAAAAGATAAATATCTGCATCTTGTCTTACAGCCTCTGGCATTGGTCACTGTAAAAAGATGGCTTAGTGAGTTAGAAAAACACATGGACTAATCTAGTAAGAAAAAATGCTTTGAAAATTAAATGTAAATAATATCGAATTTGGCTATTAAGGTTGGAAATTTTCAACTCAATTTACAAACTCAACAGTTCATTGATCAAAGGAAGAGGAAGCCCAGTTTAAGGAATACAGTTGGACAAAGCACAAAAACTAATAACCTAGGGAAGTGCCTAGTGTTTATTTGTTGATTTGCATTGTGTACCTACAGAGGGAAACTGAAAAGATAAATTCTTAAGACTTTTATCTCCCTGCCCCGAATAGTTTCTACCTTTCAGTTACACAGATACATAAAATTTAGATTAAGTCATTGGTGTCACCCAACCATGAATAATCACTATGGTCAAACTAAGACTCTAATTCTCAGTACTCTACAGTGGCTGATATAGTCATGCTCAAATTTTCAGCTGACATTAACTTTAAAATGACCCTGAGAGAGTGCACTGTTTTATTTCTGCAGCAGAGGACAGGTTTTTATTTCCCTTTTTATTTTCTCCAACAACCATTTCACCCACTGTTCCCTCATACCCATCAGTTGTCAGTGTCTGAGGTAGCCTATAAGAGTTAAGGAAAGGCAAGACCTCTAGAGTAGTAAATTTATTCAAATTTCCCTTGTTTGGCACTAGATTACTCTCTGATCTATTGGAATTTAGCAGAAAAAGCTGTAGACCCTGGGAATAAAAAATGGATGTCGGGGGGGGGGGGGNAGACAAGGCGGAGGGGCTTTCCAGATGGTTTATTCGGCACCGGGATCATGCCGGGGAAGCACCGGCACAGTGTGTTACAGATATATAAATACTGACACGAGGGGGCAGGGGAGGGTACAACATCCAATAGGGAAGGAGAACTAGGTTTGAATTTGGCAGGCTTTGTGTAGGATTGTGGGGAAGGTGGTGGGGAGGGTTTGGTTTGGGTTGTTTTTTCGTTTGTTTTTGATATTAGTACTTCAGTGTGCTAAGGCAGCATTGGAACAATCTATCCAAGGGTCGAGACAAAAGTCAGGCTTATTTTTACAGCCAACCCCCTTTTCTGTTTGGTTGGGTTTTTTTCCTTCTAGAGTCTTCTAAGACTTAAAGATAAGGAATCATACACACACACATAGAAGGAGAAAATAAGCAACATTGACAAACTTAATAGGCAAATTGAGTCTCCAGTGTTGATATCATCACATGAAAAAACAGGTGTTGGTAGGAAACAGTGTCTGATGGCCATTCCACTGGTGTTATTTGGTTCCAAAAGCTCCATAGAGTTTCAATTCATTCCTTCAGTAATTTTTGTGCTCTATTAGAACTGATATTGTTATTCCACCACTACTACCAAAAAAACCGTCAGGATTGTGTAGCATAAAAGTTACAGTAACTCTGCTTCTCACTCTCCTCCCCCAACCATCCCCCCCACACCTCCTTTCCTCCAGTAGAGGAATAGTATGGTTCCTAATAACAAGTACTTGAATGCAGATGTGTGGAAGTAAAAAAATCAGCTCTAATTTGACATTCCACAATGGAGCAATGTCTTGATGAAAGTCATTCTGAATCACGAAGTGTAAGGCTGACTGCAGAGCTGACATCTGCAGCATTTTAGAGCCTGAGAAGCCGAGTGAGCTGACCAGGTAGATTATGCAGACCTCTGAAGAGAACTATTGGGTGAGGACTTACAATAAATCCCAAAATGTAGTCTGCTCTCATGTTTTCTGCTGAATCAAAGAGCAGAAGGTATGGCTGCTTCAGAATCTTAAGCAGGCACCGTGCTGCTCAGTGTTATATATTAAACTGGATGGCAATAAGCAAGTTAACAAATAATTTTTTTAAAAGTACTTCTACTTGTTTATGAAAAGTCCAGGAACTAGCATTACTACAGCATTACTACAGCAGATGTTTGGCCTTTTTTTTTGGATGGTTACAATCCTTCCCAATGTAAGTTACTGTCCTGTGGCATCAAAAAGTCCAACATGCCCCAAAATCCAAATAGATTTTACTGTGCCATTGGTTGCTGCTTATGTCTGATGGAATAAAAGAGACACCTTTGAAGATCACGTGTGAATATTTACGTAGTTTAGTTTTTGATACCATGAGCAGAATCACCAACCAACCACCATTATTTGTCCAGATCAAGAGAAATTCATATTTTCAAAAGAACTTATGAAAAGACAATTTGATCGGCAGAAGTTTAATATATCTAAAAGTGTGAAACAGAGATTTATTTTGGTTACCTATTAAAATGTTCTAATCTTCAAATACAAGTGGGAAATAAAACTAATTATATCTACTTACAACTGAAACAGTGTTTTCGTAAAAGTAATGAAGATTTCTGAAATATTTGGATTTTCATATGCATTTTCAAATCTTATTCTAAAGTATATTCATAATGAGTGAATTTATGAATGAATAACTAATTTAATTTAATAAACCAAATGCTAACTAGTGCATCTTCCCAAGAATAGATATTATCACTTTTTATTTCAAGATGGGATTATTTAAATCTATTTGTACATTTTTCCAGTAATGAAAAAAATGGTTAAGTTGAAGCCTGTGAATAAAGACCTGGTGCAAATTCTATTACTGTAAATGATATTTCAGTTTCAATCATGTCTTTATCTCTGATCCTCTTTTTATCCTTCTTGGGGAATAACTGAAGCAGGGACTATGGAGTGGTGTTGGAATTTCTCAGGCAGCCATTCTCACTTGATAGTTTTCAGTCTACTGCAAAATTCATGAAGGGAGCATTTAAGATTTCTGCATATCAGTTTTTAATCTGGGTATCCTCTATTCATCTGTCTTTCTAGATAGGAAATGTCATTGCTTGATGGGATTTGATAAAGTGATTTATGACATCTGATCAATCAGAGCATATACCATCACAATAAACTTGAAAAAAGTACAGTTGAGCAGCGAAGTAAGGATATACAAATGCTTCCTGTCATTGTCATGCATTGGGAAACTGGTTAGCTATGACCTAAAATTCAATGCTGAGAAATCAGGAGGCGAAGAAAAGAACTTGCAGAGAGGTAGCTAGAATTTTTTATTACTTAAATTCACCTTTGATACTAGAGAACTGTGCAACATTAGCACTTCAATGTCTCCCTCATTTTAAGTAGTTTCATGATCTGTGCCATGGCAACTACAGTCAGACTATAGCCATGAACAAATTGAGTCTAGAGAGAGCTTCAGAAGCAAGTCTGGCCCTCATTCAAAACCTTTTGAAACAGATGAAAGAATGTCTATTGACTTGGATGGACTTTGGCTTGAACTCTTCCAGCTTCTACAGGCAGGTTTAGGTTCTGATTATGGCTCCAGATGATGCCCATGCATCTTATTCAATTGCTCCTTATTTAAATGTATTGAACAGCACTTGGAAAAGGTCCAGGAATATAGGCCTTCAAGGATGATAACAGTGAATGCAAGAACATCATCCTTTTTTAAATGCTACTGAATTTTCTGTGATTCTTTGCACAGTGACACAAACTTTGCATTTGGGATATCATCTATCACACTAGACCAGGGGTGGATGACTGTACAGGTAAGGTGAGTTGGAATGCTGGTGGGCAAAAGAGCAAAGGAAATACTCTCCACATCAGAATTACTTCTGTAACCATTGAGACCTGGGTTAAAAATGCACACATTCAACCATTTTTAATTGCGTTTTCACCAGATTCAAAGCTGCCTGACAGTGGGGAAAGGCAGGACTTTAAGCATATCAAGCATTATTTATAATATATAATACAATACATGTATTATATGTTATACATTATATAAGGAACTGCCTATATTATAAGGAACTGTCAGACCAAGAACAAGGTGCCTGAGAAGTAACAGCTTTTCTGCTTTAGAAAAGACAAAGTGTGACTGTTTCTGTGATTTTACAAGGTAAGACTGTCTTTGAAAGTTTGTGGCCTTTCTCTCCGCTTCTGTGAGTGGAATGTGCTGATCTAAGAACATGACAAGGAGGACAAATGGTTTACCACCTGCTGCCTGAGCACTCACCCGCAGGTCACTAGTCTTGTCAAAGAGATTTGCATTGACAGAATATGAAATGACATTGCCATCAAAACATATAAGACTATCTTTCCTTTGAAGAAAAGCAACAGCTACTGTAACTTTGAAGTTTGAGGACAGGAAGGCAATTAGTTCAAAAGTACTAGACACAAATGGGAACATGATTTTGTCGTTGCCTCTAATAGAAACTGGCAGTTTCAAATCCTGAAAGATGGACCTCTTATAGCACTTTTCAATGACAAGTCCCCAGATGGTGAACTGATTTTGAACCATAAGAGTGGAATCACTTGAATAACCATGCCCAATCCTCAAAACAGTTAGTCTTTTTGCTATACATAAATAGAATTCACAAAACATCTACTCTGTGTGCCATCACACCCTCATGAGCCACAGACATCTCCAATAATCCACGTCACAGGAATAAAGCAGTGGAGATTGTGGGATCTGCATGAATTCTTTTAAAACTTTGCAGATGATGTAAGAAAGCAAACCACACTATATGCTACAGAAGAGCCAACGACTTTCTCTGCTTGCAAATGACTAAACAAGAATCTGATCAATGAATAAATCATTGAATATATGAGCAAAATACAGCAATTAATCACTTGAGAAATTACAGTGTTTTTAAGGGTATCAAACTTGGGACTTCTGCCTGCCTTTAACTCTGTCTTAACTTCACCTTTCTTCAGCTTGCATTAGGTTAACATCAGGACCTCAACTTTTGAATCTGACATTTCTCAGAGTTCTGGTAAAATGTCTTACATCACTTTCAAATAACTTTTTTTCATTACTTTGAGTAACAACTAAAATAAACTATTAATCTTAAAGTATGCTAACTCAATTGCAAGCGGTTAATTTCCTTTTTTTAAATTAATTAATTTCTTACACTTCAGTCTCCTGAAAGCAATCTGTTGTCTCCTTGCTGTACTGTCACTAACGCTATCTAACTGAGTTTTGATGAAGACAAGTGAATATATATCTGGCTGACTGGACATCCTATCATCTCTGGAAGTACACAGCATAATAAAGAGCTGATATTCTAGAGGACTATGAGCTTCTTCTTCCTAACACAAAGCATCCTTTTAAACATAATCCATATTATTTATTCATGTCTTCTCTGTCTGACTCTAGGTATGCTACCTAAGATAAGACTAATGTCAATAATCACCTAAGAATTTTCAGCAAATACAGATTGTATGTTTTCTTCATTTTCTTTTTTTTCCCCAAACAGAATCTGCTGTAATTAGCATAAAACAGGAATTCATAAATATGTGCTAACAATTTTTTCTCAGACATGCTTGATGATTTCATTAACAATATTTAAAAGTCCAAGTGTTATGGAAATCATTTCTTATATTATATCATTACATTATATACATTAGAACACCTCTCACATTGTATCGCCTCAGAAAAGTTATAATCGCCCAGAACAAGCCATCAGATTAACATTTTCTAAGATATCAGTGCTGGGTTCTCACAGTGGAAAACTATTCCTCTGGCAGACCACCAGAATTTAAATTTGGCAGGCTGTAGTGTAGTGTAAGGTTTACTTGTTCAATCAAGCATTCAATTAACTAACGTGTCAGTATGTTGGTCCTTTGTGAGACAAATAAAAGGCAGCTAAAGTGCATTGAGCCATCTGAATAGATAGTTGTGTAATTAATATTTGCTTTTAATTTATTGTAAGATGTCCAGATGCTCTGGCAATCAGTTCCTGGGAAATCCTTAAAATAATTGACTGAGTTCTGTAAACTTACTAGAGGGCAGCAGGTTTTCCAGTCTCTCTCTGTGTGATTAGAATTGGGCAAATGATTCAGCAGTCCTTTTAAAATTTTAAAAATATTTTTATTAATATATTTTTACAGTCTCAACATAATTTCTGTGTAATTTAATGTTTGTTTAATAACAGGGTTTATATGTGATCTACAGTCTACCTCACTGTCATTGTTTTGGGATCACACAGCATTCTCCAACTCAGTAGACCAAGATTTATTGGTTTGGCAGAGAAGAAAGCATGTAATTTCAGGACAATTTTTTTCTCAGTTACTCTCATCTTTGTGAGCTACTCCAGTAGTTAATCTTACTTGTGTAAACACTGAACAGGGAGAGAGAAAGGCATTTGAGGTGTGTGATTTTATTACATATGTGTTAAATAGGATGAGTTGTCCTCTGAGCATGGCTCAGATGAGTAACTCAGGCTATATGTACAACTTTCAGGTGAAAATTGGAGGATAGGGGGGAGCCCTATCAGAGCCTTTCAGTGTGTTTTTATCCCACTTAACTACAATATTTATACGAAGACCATAGCTATGCTAAACTAAGATTGTAGTTCTGTTAAACATTCCCTGTAGCCACCGGAGATCCAGGGATTTTCAGAGAAGGACATAGCTTAGACATCCCATTCCCATTAACCACTGGAAAAGCCTAAGTCAATATTGATAACTGAAATCAAGTGAATCAGATCTTTATGTGGCAAAACTTTGCATTGCACCAAGGTCTGAGAGTACATGGGGTGCTTCCCAGCTAAGCAGATGAGAGCTAGGCTGATTGGCTGTATTGCATGTTTAATATTGACATCACCTGGTGACACTGACACCATGGGAATGGCAAGGACAGTTCTAAATATCATTCCATTGGTGATGATTGTCAGTTGCATATGATGTTACTGGCCATAGTGGGAGGTTCATTATGTGTTCCACTGTGTCATTTCCAATACACTATTTTTTATGTCTGGTAAGTCTTAGAACTGATCTTTATCTCTGCTCTCTGTTGCATTTGCATCATTCACCTATGCACTGCCCTCAATCAGACATTGGATAAAGTGTCATTTGTAGAAGGATCATTCCCACAACTACCACCCCTGCCTTATTTTTCCTCTGACCAAAGTTGTATTGATTTTTTCTACTGCTGTCTTCCTCTCTAGCAGTTAATGATCACATTCAATGTACAGATAATAGAGATGCCAGTATCCTTGTAGGGGTTAGCTGTGATCACACAGAGCCATTCTTCCACAAAAGTACAAAAAAAGTAATAACAGAGATCCCACAAGCATTCATCTACATAGACACACTTATTAGAATGATAATGGAAACCTCACCCAGAAGGGGTAGATTAGTTCATAAATTAAATTTAAAGAATACCTTTTCGACCTTTACATCTTGCATTCAAGATATAGAGGGTACATTTTTAAGATAAACTGCTTAGCAGCTACCTTTTTTTTTAATACGTAGCACACTATGCTAACTTGTATGTTTAAAAATCCTAATGTATTTAATGTTTAGTAGGATACAATATTAAATTCTATGTTTGGTAAAATTTACTTTACATCTATGAAAGATTTTTAAAAGATGTAATATTTTCCAAGTTCCACGTTATCTGTCTTCAGTGTTCAGTTTCTGACTGGAGCCTGCTTGGGGGCTTTATTTTCAGGAGGCAGAAGTTTGGCAATATTTGGAAAAAATAACCAGTTTGACAGGTCTTCAGTGAAATACTGAGAAGCTGAGGTACCACAAATGACTAGTCATATTTGTAAAACACTGAACATTGTGAACAAAACCAATGAACAACTGTTTCATGTTTTTGAGCTATTCAGTCTGGAACTAGTTCATATAAGGATTGGAATATTTAAAGAACATGAATTGAGTCTTCCTGCCAATATGACAACTCTTTTAAACTTGAAAAAGTATGTATTCCTTTTCCTTAGCATTGTTTGCTTCAGTAAAGCACACCTGATTTTTTTTTAAGTCTTTGAAGGCTGCCAACTAAACATCTCCCTAAATATCAATATGAATTTTATTCCTATCTCAAGGAAGAAAGAAATATATGACAGTCCACAGATGAACATGAAATAAATTCTTTCTCTGGTATTTTATGCTCCTACTTTATTTCCTTTCTTGTTATCTCGGACATTATTCTTAGGAAAGTCATTAAAAGTTCAAAGGTATGTATGAGATTAAGGCTTCCAGGAGAATGAAAATGAAGATCAGTTTTCAGTACTGGTATCTCTTGCAGTATGCAAAAATTTGACATTTTTATTGCTTTTGGGGTACCTTATCAGCAGACAGTGAACTTAACTTTGGGTTCCTACGGATTAAGAAAAGTTACTACACTGTGAAAGGGAAAGGCAAAAGATTATCCTTTTTATTCAGCATATGTATGCAATCTTCTAGCATGGCAAAATTTAAAGGGTATCATTTCTATAATTGGTGCTCCCATCACAGCGGAAGTTTTATCTGCATGTTTCTATCTGTATACAAAGCACAAGTATAAAAGAACAATCCAAGATTTCTGCCGAGTATGATTTTTCTTTTTAAAACCTTTTTTTTCTACCAGTCTTTTTTTCCTTATTTCTTCAGTTTGAGAGATAAAGCAGGAAACTCTTCCACAGCCCTTAGCTAGAGCTAGGCAGTATTACTGCCAGGATGAATCTGCATATTAACTAACCCTTTGTGTAGGGGTCTAGCACCTGACACTCTTTTATATTGCCAGAATTAAAATTAATCGATGGGTCAATTAAAGTGAACTTTTCACTATTAATGACCTTTGATTACACCTAACTGAAGAATCAATGGTATGAAATCAGAACAGGCTGGAAATACTAATCCAGAAAGCCTGCCAGGTAGGCTGACATATCATGTAACGAGGTCTGAGTCTAAAATTAGAGTAGGCTCTGTCATATTAACAGTTGTATCATAGAGGCTCTGATACACATAAATGGGTCCTTGCATTCATCTAAGGTACCTCTGTCCAGTGATGTCACACCTTAGCATGTAATCTAAATTTCTTTAAAGAAACTGTTGCTGATGCTCTGTCCAAGGTTTTAATTACCAGCAATGTTATGGTTGTCCATGATTTGTTAGACTGGATTTACTTTTAGTAGCAATATATTTACTTATTTATTTCAATAAAATATTTTTATTAAAGGGCTTCAGCTTGATAGGTGAGCAAATTCTTTCTTTCACAGCCTCTGGAAATGACAGAAATCTCTGAGCAATGATTCGGTTCTGACTATGTAATATGTAACAGTGATTTTTAGTGATGAGCTTGTACGTGGAAAAGGGCCTCATATCACCCACAGGTGTGTGGATGAGAAGAAAGAATTTTGGGTAGGTAATGATCCATAGCCTTTCACCAGGTGCAACCAAAATTTTAGTCGATGAGGACATGGAATAATGGGGCTATTCTATTTCTTGAACTGAAATTTCACTTTTCAAGGTCTCAGAAGTACAACTCAGCAATCCAGTCCACAAAAAGCACTCAGAGGTCTTGACAGAGCTGGTTTTCATCCTCTATCCATTAAGAAAAGTTTCTAAAAGAAGTTAGCATTAGCCCAACTGTGGCCCAAATAACTCTGATGAAAGTTTACTAATGATTTCACTGGGGAGTGTCAAATCAGTAGTAAGTGCTTTTCAAAGTCACACCATTTAGCCTTTGAAATAAACGTATCAATTCAAAGAAAGATAGTATGAGAAAAATCAAGAAATATCAATGCCAGCCACTTCTTTACTTTAGAACAACTACACAACAATAGCATGAGCATGTCTGAACAACACTACTAATTTCAGTGATATGATTCCAGAATATTACAGTGAGGGGAAACACATTCAACTTAGGGAAAAAAAACCCCTTGTGGCGCTATCCATTTACAGATGCCAAAGAGAAAGATGGATGGATACTTCACTGGATCATTCTTTTATTTATAAATACACAAGCCAGTAGCAGCATAGTTCACTCTAAAAGGGTACTTCATTATTGCAAAGTGTAGTGTTTCTTGATAATTTTCCTTCAGTAAGTAGCAATATGTCAAACTGCACATATTTAACTCACTTCTCTTGATGTCAGAAGACCATGGCATACCCTAAAGAACAAATATTTAAACAGTGCTAAAATCTTGTCAGCAAAGTCTTGGGTACCCATCTGTTACACAGATAATATACATACTGAAATGACTGACATTTGTTACCAGTACTAACAAAAGAGTCAAGACTTGTGTGTGTATATGCATAACACACGGTATGCAAATCTGTATGTATATACATCTATTAGTTATATGTCAATATGCATATAAATTTCTGCCTAAATATTTACAATCAATTAGTATATTTTTCAGGCTTAGTTTTTATATTGCTTTCAGCTGACTGAAAGGGCATATGGAAACAATAGGAACATATGGAAGAAAAGATCTGTTTTAAGACCAGACTGTCATATGTTTACTCATATTGAATAACATAAAAGGAGTATTCTTTCTGTGGCATAAAATACTCTGCGTGAAGAAGTGTCACAATACAGAAGTTTGTATTTATCCACACTGTTAGATATTTGCCATTTATTTACCTGCAGTAGTGATGGTGTCACCTCAGAACTAAATCTGGAGTTGGATTGTTTAATTTATTTCCAAATTCTACCCCATGACAATTTTCTTGAATCAGGGTTACTCATTTATTTACACAAACTGGGAACAAGCTCTTACCTCTGCTATACAGAGATTAGTAAGAAGGCTTATTGAGGTCTCCCATTTACAAACATTATGCTGCTTAGTTTATCAGTTTAAAAATGGGACTTTTCAAAATGGATTGCCAATGCCACACTGTATCCAAATACTGTTTCAACTGTGAAAAATTGTTTGCTTCTTAAGGCTGATGAGACACTGCATATTTTACTCACTCTATTTTGCTTATGCAGTAGTAAGGATCTCCAAAGTGTGAATGGTTTTATGTGTAAGGGGTGCACAGTTATTCACCCTCTTGCACCTTGGAGAAGAGAAAGAATGGAATTTCAAGCGCATATCTGAATATCTTCCTTGAACAGCCTGAAGTTTAACTGCAAATTCTTCCACCCTTTTCTGCTGTACCCACACTGGTTCCAAATTCCACCTGAGTTCCTGTCAAAATATCTGGAGATATTGGCTCTACAGCACTAAACTCCAATTTTTTATTTGTGCCCAACACATGTAGTCACATAGACACACAAGAGAAAGTCTAAGGGATGTTTGAAAAGCATTAACCCACCTTACCCAGGAAAATGCCAGTTTGCATAGATGATTACTATATGTACAAGTAAGAAAATGTAATTAAGGCCCTTATGGTAGACATCACACACATGAGCCTTCCATTAAATTCCACAGGAGGTTGTTGCTGAGGTCTTGATGCTGGCTACGTCCTACTCCTTGACTTTAGCCCAAAGTTAATGACACATAAAAGGGAGAGATCTTTTATTTTTAAAATCCTGATCCTGCAGTTTTACACACATGCATCATCTGCAGAATCAGAAACGCCCCAAGGATCCATAACAAAAACATGAAAAAACCCCTCCAACAAACATATTCTTAATCCGAATGGACTCTGTTAATGGAAGTTCTATCATTTCCCTAGACATATCAATCTAAATACATTTATGTTCGTTGCAAAATATTTACAATTAAGAAATGAAAGTGCGCATTATTAGATGCTCAATTATAAATCCTTTAACAAAAAAATTCTAGTTTATTTCTCAAAGGCAAATATGGATAAAGTAACTGTTAACTTTAATGGAATTTCAATATAAAAAAATAGAACTTCACTGGGGATTTGGATTATTTCGACAGATAACACTACTTTGCAAAAAAGAGAATGTAGAATGCCACAACTGCTTTAGAAAAATACAGCACTGGCAGTTTATAGCTACACAGATTATATGTATATAATCTGGAATAAATCCATGGATATGCCCAGTAACAGAAGATTTTTAGTTCATTCCTTTTTTTAAACCCAACATCTACACTACTCTCTTTTTGATTTACTAGCAGTTCAGTAAAGTACCTGTTCCCAGTGTTCATTAATTTTCTTGACAATAAACCTGTAAAAAACCGTGACAGATAAAACTAACACTGAGTCAGAAGATCCATGAACATAGGGCAGCTTCACATATTAGATTTGAACTCACAGGATAGAAAAATTAAATATTTCATAATAATAAGGGAAGCAAATAAATTACAGACTTGCCATGGAAACACTGACACTCAAACTAACAGCAGCACTTGATCACACTCTAGTCATGTAATATTATCCTTTAGACCCTAATTCTGCAATGAAACTCCCTCAGCATGGTAGCCCAATCATACCTTCTTATGTATTTCTGGATTATTTCTTTGGCACTGGGACTTCCATATTTCTCCTGGGTTATAAAGCAGAAAGTACAGTGTTTTCACACTATAAGCAGCAACACATAAAATGTTTCAGTCACATCTAAGTATAATAATTATGGGCAGAATTCTGTCCATAAGCTACTCTAGTAGGAATCTTTCATAGAAAATAACTAAATCTTGAAACTAGCAGTAGTGTCTCCAGAACACTACTTTGTAGCTGCAGACAGAGGGAGGGAAGCTGGGCAGGCTGAGGCACCTGACCCCACAAGATGCTGGGTGTGAGTGTTCCCTCAACTCCAGCAAACATGGCTGGAGTTACAGACGTTCAATGCATCGCATTAACAGGTCTATGAACTCTGGCAGTTTTGCACATTACTTACCTGAATATGAAAGACAATTGAAATGAGGGAAGATAACTAAGAATGTACACATTCTAGCACAGACCAAGGGCCACTTCTTATCAAACCCCAAAGGCCATGGCTAGCTGCACCCTGTTTTTAACCTGAAACACACTATATGATCAATAGCATATTGCCATAAAAAGCATGCTATGAAGGTTTTGGTTTAGGTTGGTTTTTTTCATTTTATACAACTGTAACACTTGAAAGAAAGAAAAAAAATGCTAAAAAACAAAAGCAAAGTCCTCTGGAGACATATGGGAGATGGAGACAAAATCTGACGGTGGCAAAACCTATTTTGCTACCAATCCTTAGAGTCCTCTCCCAATATGCACAGCCAATAACCCGTAAACATTTTAGTCATGACAGGAAAACATTTCACAAAGGCTTTCTATGTTTCAAGCGGACATGAAACGAGTTTTTAATAAAATGTTAAGTCTCAAACAATTCAAAAGATTGCATGTCAAAAAGAGAATCCTATCTAAGCAAAAGAAATTCTATAGAACTGTTACTCAAATAGCTAACAGAAAGCTTGAAACATGACACAGAAGAAAGAGTGCAAAGTGTCTTGACATTGCTGTCATATTACAAGTCTGTACTTCAAGAGCAATGGATGAGATGCAAATATTTACCCTAGGTAGCTAGACCAAAAAATGCAAACAGATTCCACAGATATAATACAATTTGTCAATATCCTTAGTGCTCGAAATGGAAATGTTAACTCTGTCAGGCCATTGAACCTGAAAGATGAATACAATCAATTAGATTTTTTACCTGTCAGTCATTCGCATCATTGCCTTTCTTGCAGCTGACTGCTCCCTGCTTTCCATTACTTATTTCAAGGCACTGAACAACTTTTTATACCCACTTTTCATTCAGTCTTTTCACAGATTCTCTACTGCCATCTCAGGTTAACACTGCTTCTTTCAGAATTCATCTGTTTTCTTCCCATATTTTCTCAGTGTTGCCTGCGTCCACTGTCTCCCATCTCAGAAAGGGGGCCCTTCTGGTCTCTGAAGTGCCATCTTAAATCTCACTCTTCCCCAAGCTCCATAAATTTTAACCTCGTCCTACAATCTGATCCAAAGTTCACTGGTCAGAAAGACCCATTAACTTTGATGGACTATGAATCAGGACCTGATTGCTGCCAGTAGCTCTGGACTGAAATCCAGCTAAAGAAAAGTAACAAAAGAACTATATGGGTACCCTTGTTGCTAATTACAGACTGCTACTTCAACACAGTCATGGCAACACTACATCCTAGTATATATACCATCTGTCACTATTTCCAATATATTTTCTCCAGTACTTATGCAAAGGACTAAGGCCTTACATTGTTGTACCTTTATCTGTACAAATTCAGAGTGATGCCAAAGGTCTCTGACAGAGTTTGAATAAGCATACACTAGCTCCTATAATTTCTTTTATATACTACGAAGTACCATTCTACATCTAGCTAGGTAAGATGAGGAAAATCATCATGTTTATGAACCAGGCTAGTAAATCATTGCAAAAAAATCCATAGTTAAAATGGCTTATTGGAGTGACAAGAGTATTCAGAAAGTACAGTGAAAAGTTTAAAGCCAGTATGTTTTAAATTCTTACCAGTGAGGACATAAAATTCTGTTCTTCCAAGGAACCTCTGTCTAATCCCATGTTACTAATCTAACAGCAATTTGAAGAAAAAGCATTCCAGAAATCAAAAATAACACTGTGACTCTACTTCATTCTTCTTGCTTTCATTCATAAACATTCCGTTACTTATTCCCTCTTCGTTTAATTCTCCCTGCCTCGTGCAACCTCAGGTCTCTAACGCATATTTTTTGTAAGGAAAAACTTGAATAAATTGCTTTTGCCCACCTTTCCTTCTCCTACCACTTTTAAATATTTTGTAAGTGCCTTGTTGTAAAGCCAATGCCTTTCTGCAGTCCCACAGTGCTCCAACCAAGCAGTACAGGGAAATCAGTTCTAACAGATGATTTAGGAAACCTAATGCAGTACAATAAGATACACAAACACTAGGTAGAAGATTTTGTTCATGTTATGGGAAAAGCTATCATCATCAGACAGCAACTATTGCCTATATAAAGCTAAAATGTTACACATTTATTAAAAAGTATGCTGTGGTTTGAGGCTATTTCAACAGTAATTTAACAGTAATTACAATTCTCATTTTTACCCTGTATTGTACTAAACAAGGTACTTTAGGGAATGGGAATAAAGTAACACTGCCTATTACCACATAACTTTGCCACATTTATCAGCAAGGACAAAGCCAATTAGATGACCTTCACTGAAGAGATGCAGTTTTAGGGGAACAGAATTTTGTTTGTTTTTCCTTAAAGATGTTTAGGCTAACACTTATTATAATGAAGTACACTCCACCCTCACAGCTTCAGCTATAGTAGGCAAATGCTTTGTAGAAATGAAATTACTGTTGCAACAAGGTTGCTTGTGACATTGTTTAATACAAAAAAAAAAAAAAAATTGGGACACAGTACATTGATAGGGTGTGGAGTGTGTCATATATACAAAAGAGGGGTATTACTTCTGTCATCTGACATTGATGTGGGAAGAGAGAACAAATCCAAAAGCATTTTCTTTCCAGCACTGAAACATGCAAAGACAAAATTACAAGTTGTATGCCGCTCAGAATAATAAAAAGAAATGCCCCAGTATACTTTAGATTTTTTAAAAAATATATTTAATTCTCTGATCTTTCACTTCAGAACTTAGAATTAAGCAATGAGTGAACAGGATCTGAAATACAGACAAGGCATTGCTCACATCACACTAAAAGGCATCTTTTAAATGTTGCTGTGGATTTCTAAACTTACACTGAACAGAATTTTTACTTGCTGGGAATTTGAAATGCAAAATGAACTTGGCCACATTACATCTATTTCTTTAAGTGGAATTGTAAATATGCAATAAATTGCTGTTCCAGAGGCAACATGCAGAATTCAAAATTGTTTCTTGCAGGATTCTGTTGACCTGTGTATGAAGAGATATTGAAGCAGTGGTACAAAATCCACAGCTCAAGCACAAGATCCTAGTGGCTGGATCTCTGAGTATACTGTTCTCCAAAATACACCACTTCCTTTCAACCACTGAATTTAGTTTTAGGAAGACAGTTGCTCACCAACTTTTTTCAAAAAAAAAAAAAAAAAGGCAGGGAAGGTGGGAGGAGGGAAGAGGTGGAAAGAGCTTATGCATTACGATGACATTTAGCAGAGAGCTGCAAACAGAAAGCAAAGACAAATATTTTAAATGTGATAGATTTCAACCAGAAATGTGAAAGTATTTTCTCCTTGTAAATAGCTTGCCAGAATTGGTTGGGACAAAATTTGGGTTGCAGCTACAGGCTGAAGCAGCAGTGTGGAGAAACAAAACAAACAGGCATTTATCCTCCACCTCAGCACCCCCTTTCTCTCCCAGTTAGCAAAGTATGACTGATGCTTTTGGTTGGCTGCAAGGCAAATATTAGCTAGAATCTCATTTAGCTACATCCACATCCACAGTCCCAGATGCTTAAAACTTATCATGGATTAAAGCCATGAAATAAAAATTAAAAAAATTTCAATTTGAAATTTTATTGGTGTGTTGCTAGAATGGTCAACATCGATCGACAGGAGAGACTTTGTTCACACACTCTTGAGAACAGCCTTCCTGCACCTCCCCCCTCTTTTCTTCCTCTCTCGCTCTTTCAGCATTAATGCTATTAAAAGCCAAACAAAATACTGGCTATGGGTGTAAAGAATGCTGGTTTTTTTTTTTTGGAATGTTGCCATGGATCCTGCTTCCAGTCGCGTCCCACGGAAGGAGGGTGCAGCCTCCTGACTCTACGGCAGGCTGGTCTCCCCGGGCAGGGCAGAAGGAAGATAGCCACGTACTCCTGCTCCTCCCTATTCTTTCCCATCCACTATCGCCAGGTCTTTGATCACCCTCAGTTTGCCACTGGCATCGATCCTGCGCTTCTCGCGTATTAGATCCTCCAGGCTGTGGAACCTCACTGTGTGCACCTTGTTCTCTGCCAAGTGGATCTTGAGATAGTACTGCTGCTGGTGCTGGGTGCCAGCAGCCGCCTGCAGCTCCCCCCCGGCTTTGAACTCCCGTTTCCCGAAGCGGCACCAGGCGGCAAAGCTCTCGGAGTTAGTCCAGCAGATCTCATCGCTTTTTAAGCCCAGGTGCCCGCAGGCGTTCTGCACCACCAGCTCCGCCACCAGCGGGCGGAAGCGGTACCAGCTATTCACCACCCGGCCCACGTTGCCCGCGGCCGCCTCGTACAAGCTGTCCTGGCGGATCTGCCCCTGGTGCAGGTGGATGATCTGCCCGCCGCCCACGTACACGGCCCAGTGCGGCGGCGGGTGCTCCGACGGCCCCAGGTAGAGCAGCTCCAGCAGGTCCCCCGGCTTGCAGAGGGCGGGCAGGGCTGACACCGAGTAGACGCTGAGGTCCCCAGCCTGGGGGCCGCTGCTGACCTTGGAGAAGATGCATTCCTGGCCGCGGAAAGCGGAGAACTGGGTCTCGTTCAGCACCAGCTGGTGGTGGAGGTGGTGGGTGGGCGTCTCCTGCCCAGGGCTGCCGGAGCCCTTCACGCCGTACTTGTCTGGCTGTCCTCGCTCGTCCAGGTCCTCCTCCTCATCCGAAAAGAAGTAAGCCACCCCGACGCGCAGCTCGTCCTTCTCGATCCCCGAGGGGTCCCCGGTCGGCAGCTCGCTGTAATTCAGGTGGGTGATGCGATCCAGTTGATTTCCCATCAATGACAGGGCGAGGCGAGGGCAGGAATCGCAGGATCTGAAGGAGGGTGGGGTGGGCAGAGACAGAGAAGAACAAGAGATGGGAAGGAGAGTGCACGCAGAGGGAAGGAAGGAAAGAAAGAACGAAAGAAAAAAAAAAAATCAAGGCACATACAAAAGATTTAAGCGATTCCGCCCTAAGCCCCCATGCCTCCGCGACTCTTTCCTTCCCCTTCGTGCAGGGGAGAAACTCCCAGTGTGTATTACTCCCCTCCCCCCGGGGTGCGGGGCAGGGCAGAGCCCCGACTCCGGAGTGCCCGGCTCCCAGCGCCGCCAGAGGAGCCTCCCCGCCGTCCGCGGCTCCGCGCCGGGGGACGGAGCTGCCCCGGGAGTCTCCGCTCTGCGAGGGGAGAGGGCTCCGGGGGCGCGGGGAGGCTCCGGCCGGAAGGTCCCGAGCCCTCCGTCCGCTGCTCACAGCCGAACCGCGCCGGGCAGCGCTGCGTGCGGGGGGCGGCTACAGCAGCGCACGGCCCCGGAGCTGCCACCCCTGCCCACCCGGTGCCCGAAGCCCGCCCAGGACCCGGCAAGGCACAGGCAAAGAGCGGGCGAGCGGCACCCCCCGCCCGAGGGGTCCCTCCCGTCCCCTTCCATACCCGTGGTCGCCCAGCGCCAGAACCCCCCCAAACTCCTTTAAAGTCGTCCTGTCCCCATGGGCACCGCAGAGGAAGCGCGACGCCTCCTGCCAGCTGCCGCCACCCGGCCGCTCCGCCCGCGCCGCTCTGGGCTGCGCGGCCCCTCCGGCGAGCCTAAGTAGCGGCGGCGCCGCTCGCGAGCCNCGGCCTCGGCCCCGACCGGCCCCGACCCCCGGGCTGCTCCGGCCGGCCGCGGGGCTGCGGCAGGCGGGCCGTCCCGCGGGAAGGGGGTTGGAGACCGTGCCCATCGCGTGAAGCGGCTGCCAAGCCAGCTCTGCACTGGACAGAAGTAAAATAGGAGGAAATAAAAATAAATTTTAAAAAGAAAAAAAGTAATTTCTTTCAAAGTAACCTGCCCAGCAGGGACGCACGTGGCCAAGAGTTGCTTTGTCCCTCGAGGTTGGAGATGGGTGCCCCTCACCTCACTTCAGCAACCTCAGGTTGCACCTGGGCAGTCTGAGCTGGTACCCTGGGTGTCCTTTCGCTGAGGAGAGACAGGCACTTGCAGAGGCTATTCCTCTCGCCTGTTGCACCTCCTATTTTAGGACAGCCTGAAGTGCCCTAAGGAGCCGCCTCTCTCTTGCCGTAGCCTAGATGTGAAGTTGGAACGTTTGATGGTTGGCATTAGCTGAGAAGACTCTTGTCTTTCCACATCTGGACAAAGTAGCAGTTGTGGATTGTCCTCAGATGTGGCTAGAAGACGTGCTATGGCTTAAGTAAAAAATGAGACTGTCTGGCAGTAGCAGTCCATTTCTTCTGAAAATGTATGAAATCTAAAAAGTTGTCATCTGTAGTAGCTAATAACAATACACACTTTTACACTCAATTTTGCACATTACGGAAATAGAAATAATTAGTTCATTTGACCACTCTTCCCACGTGTGGCTGTGTCAATGATGGGACTGTGACCTAGTTGTTCTGTGTTCTTTGTCTTGCTCTAACCATGTCAACTTCTGAGAAGTGAGAATTTAAATATTTAAGACACTTCATGAAAAAAAATCTAATGACATTCTTTGGTTCAGATGTGAATCATATTAAAGTACCATTTTTAGCTGGAAGTAAATCTACTACTTTCTTTACAGTGAAAATAGTTTTGTCATCTAGACATAAGTATTTCTGCTTTCAGTGTTTATGGATAATATCTTGCTTCGCTGCTGTCCTTTTCCCAGTCTTCAGGTTTAGTTAACTGAGAACAATAATGTCATCATTTTATTCTCATGATAGAGAGACATACATCCTTAAATAAAAATTGAATTTCAGTTTTTCAGGGTCCAAGCTGTATACCTATATTCATATGGATCAAATGCTAAGTTTCTTAGATAAACATGTTTACTTTGACTGATCCTTATCTTTTTCCATTCAAATATTGATATAGCTGTCTTTTTAGAATAGCATCTTCTTGTTCTCATTTTTTTCAACATATGTAAAGGCATCACATCATAAATGGAAAAGAAGAAAAAGGTGTATTTAGTGGGATTCAAAGACTGACATCAGTTACTTTTTTCACTGTGGCAGTTATACTAATCTATTGATAGTTACAGACTTCCCATGTCTCATAAACTCTGGGGTTACGGCCTGACACTCACAGGAATTAAGCTGATTTACAGCAGTTAAAGATGTAACATTCAGGGTCTGTAGAATCAGAAAGAAAGATTAAAAAAATAAAGATTGTTTTCTCAAAGAGGCATTTTAAAGTTTCAGAGGACTAAACATAGCAGATGGATGTTATTTATCTAAAATTGTGTAAATACTTTTCTAATGATTGTCAGAAATTATATGTTCTTTTACAGTGTAACCTTCACCAACTGCAACATTTTAAATTAAATTATGAAGACACTCTAATAGGTTTAGAGCTAAGGTTGCAAAACAGGGTTTAAATATTTTGATTTTTTTAATAACTGTTAATGTATTTCATTGTTAAAGCTAATCCAAGCTGAAAGCCATTTTCCATAGACCTTCATCAACAGTTTCTGTTTTCTAAACACTTTGCATTTTTCCTGTTTAAAGTCTGCATTATTTTAGGTTGCGCTTGCACAGTTCACACTTCCCACGTTTGCCAATCATCAAGGCTATGTGGAGTAATTTTTAGATAGTTCTAAACAAACAAAACATTATTTCATCCTTTCCATGCTAAACAGTGGAGCACAGACTGCTTCAGCAAACTGCAGGTGCAGAAGCATGGAGTCTGGATATAGGATAGGCTCTGCACTTCGAACTAGGTGGAGTATCTCCTGCCAAATTTTAACCACTTTTTGGGTGATCTACTCTTCTGTGGTTTTACAAGTCTGCTCAATGAGAATGTTCTGTCTCTTGCTGAAGCACTTAAAATCCCTTACAATCCACTTCTCTTCGTGACCTCTATTTGACACACCTCCAACACCCATTTTCTTGTTTCATTTCAGTTCTCTTCTCTGTACACTGTCTCATCAGTGCTTTGTGCTCTACCACTATCCCTAAAAAAGAAATTTTCCCCCAGTTTATCTTCTATCACTGTTTTAAGATAATGTCAAGAAGTTGCCCTAAAAAAAAAAGAAAACATACAAAAACTTCCATCAACCAACAAACCCCAAACTTTTATTTAACCATGATTAAATGACGCTGCTTGAGATGCCTGTTTTGTCTGAGCTAATTTGATTAATGAATTTATCATATGCTTCAGATGTTTTAATTTCTGGGGGCTTGCTTAGCAAGGCAGTGAGTGCAGGCTTGGCTGCTCTTAGATGATGGCCCTGGCAGTGCAGCATCACTCTGTTCACACTCCCTCTGACCAGCTTCAGCCTCATTAGACAGTGTCATAATCTCTCCTTGCACAAGGACATGGGAATTTACAATATTCCTAACCCATTATTACTGACCCTAATAATTTTTTTCTGCATTCTGAACACAGGAAAGAAACCTGATAACGTTATCATCTCTGGCTCTGTCCTGGTCTACTCTGAGAGAGTGAATTTATATTTTTCCATTGCTATTTTTTTTCTTGTGCCTTTTTCCATACTTGGCATTTTGTAACTGTTGCATTTACGTTTAATTTAATGCAGTGAAAACCCTTAAAATATGTAGCAAAATAGATACTCAATAGCTTATTTTTTAAACCTTATTTTTTAAATGTTCTTATCATCCTGCCTTGAGCTGAGCTTTAGAATCTTGGACTCCTGTTGCTAAAAGTAGAGCTGAAACCACTATTGACTTTAATGAGTGGAGAACATTTGTGCAGAAAAATTTTGGAGCACATGTTTCAAAAAACAACCAGAGATAAAAAAATTGATGATAAGGGTGGAAACTTTCCTATCTGTTATGAACTTTAGATTGTAGAAATCTGTCCATTAAAATCCTGTTAGTATTGAATCTCAGATGCCCAGAAGCTCTTATCTATTTCAGGCACACTACACTTGGTAGAAACTAAATACAGTTTTGACGTCTAACTAGTCTGGGAGAGTCTTGAGGTTTTGGATAGGCTGAGGGAGCTGGGCCAATTCAGCCTTGAGATTACCAAGGGAGACCTCATCAATGTCTATCAGTGTCTGAAGGGAGGATGTGAAGAGGATGGACCGGGCTCTGCTTGGTGGTGCTGGGAAATAGCACAGGAGGTAACAGGCAGAAATTGATACACAGGAAGTCCACCTCAACATGAGGAACTTCTTTACTGTGCAGGTGGCCAAACACTGGAACAGGTTGCCCAGAGGGGCTGTGGAGTCTCCCTCACTTGAGATATTCAAGAACCATCTGGACACAATCTTGTGCAAATATGCTCTTGGATAACGCTCCTTGAGCAGGGAGGTTGGACCAGATGACCCACTATGGTCCCTTCCAGATTTTGGTCCTTCAGTCTTGGCCAGCTTTTGCCATTTTTATCCAGTGATGGTGAAAAATAAGATGTGAAAACTCAAATAGGTAATTGTGGTCACATTTCTTCCAGTTGCCTCTTTTCTACTCTTCTACTGGCTTCTGGTGACTTCATGATTCTTGCATTCACAGGGTCACTTATAAGTAAAATTGTCCTGGACCTGTTCTCTGGCCCTATGGTACAGTATAACCACATAACTCTCTGTCTGAACATTCTAAACTTGAAAACTAAATGGCTGAATCCAAACTACCTCTTAGGAATTATTCCTAATCCATTTTAATCCCTAAAATGTATGGAAGAATAGTATCTGACTCATGCCAAAGCTTTTCAAAAGGCCGTGCTACTAATTAATTGTGTGAATAATAATATTTCACTGATCCTTGGACCTGTGAGCTGGCCCTGTGTAGCCAACTGCTTAGACTCTACCCAGCTCCTGAAGGAGAGGTGGAGTATGAGCAAGTGTATTTTTTATCAAATAACACTTTTAAAGACTCCAGACTTCATTTCTGCTTCCTGATCAAGAGATACAACTAAAAGGATATTGTAGTAGGAAAGATTTTGAGAAGGAATGGGAAGAAATACCTTCTCTTAAACTTGTTTATCTTTGGAAGGCTGCTATGTAGACAGAATCCCAAATGGAGAAGTCACTAAGTTCTCAGGGAGCAGCAGGTCAGGGTGCTGGGCAGGGGCAGGACTTGAGGAGCTGGAGTTGTACCCCAGTGCAGCCTCACAGTGCCCTGACAAGGGAAGAAGAGCAGAAGTGCTGGATGGGGCCAGCTGAGGCCAAACCAGGGGAGGTCACAGCGGTCATGCAAGGCCATTCCAACTCAGCAGCCTGGCCCAAACATGGGCCAGAGCTATGATGCAGCTCCAAATCAGGGCCTGAAGCTCCATCCCAGCTCCTCAAAGCTCTTCCTCATTAACTTTGCTTTTCTCTTGGACATCTTATCCAAGGTTCATCTTATCAGATCTGATCTTGAACAGAAGTAGCAAACCCCAAGGAAGCGACGGAAGAGTTGGTAGATTTTGCACTCAGATCCCTGACAGCAGCATCATATTCATTCATTGGAGTATGAAAGAAAAATAGCTGGGGGACTAGATTTTCATTTAGATGTCTGTGTCTGTACACTAAATGGAAATTGAACTGAATGCATAGGCTTTTCTTGGAGGAGTGGGGGGGTGAGGGAGGATGTTATAACTTAAATTACTACTATAAGCAAAGAAACCTTCCCCAGGATTACAGCAATATCCTTTATGAACTTTTGAAGAATTGGATGTTGATGACTATGAAGTTAGATCAATTAACAATGAATCTTATTCCTTCATCCTTCTATTTCCTGGATTATCTCTTTCTCAAAGTTATTCTGAACATTCCAAAATGCCACTTTTTCATATAGAGACAAAGAAACTAAACAACAAAACCAACAACAACATCAAAACCCTCCAAGCAGGCATGACCACAGTCAAAAAGGGAGAATTTGGTTATTCTTAGTAGAATATTACACTTATTCAAGCTTTTGTTTGGTTTAGGAACATAGTCTAAAAGTTCATACTATTTACATAAATTTAATTTTACTTTTTGTCTGTATTATGAAATAATATAAAATATAATCTAGCCTTGTGGTGAACCTAACCAGGTGATTGTATCCACAGAAGCAGCGGCCATGAAATTGAAATATCTTGGTAAAGTGAGCTTGATCTTAAATTTGTTAGTTTAATCATATATAGGTCCAGGTAGATTCAGTATAAGAGAATTTTTATTCTCTTATTTTAATTTTATTTTTATTTACCCCATTTGGGCTTGGGGTTTTTTGGTTGGTTGGTTGGTTTGGTTTACTTTTTTTTTCCAGTAAAGACACAGTTTCATATGATATTTAATAATGAGTAAGAGGATTCCAATTGATAGCAAGCTTTCATCTCAACTACCTACTCCCTCAACTTCTTTCATAGCTTGTCTTGTGATCATGTAGTTACAGGGTGAGTTTGAATCCACAGCACTGCTATAACAAGATGTTGAGTATCTGCCAGAAGAAAAACATCTTTTTTAAAGATGTTGGCACTCTGGAGCTGGTTCTCTGACACTGAAACAGTCATTAATATTGGTCCCTTCTGAATATAGGATTTTGACATGGCTTTAATAAAAGTGGTTACATTGTTCCTTCTGTAAAAGGAGGATAATAATGGCAGTCTACCAGGAAAATTTCTGCAGTCTCCTCTAGCTCTTGCTACAAATGAATCTAGAATAAAAATGACATTGTAATGTTTGTACAGGGAAAAAAATATCTCCAGAAAGTAGTACAACTTCAAAAAATAAGCTGCCAGAAAAAAAATAAATTGAAAGTATTTGTAATTGTCTTCTAATGGAATCTTGTTAGGTGGAGGTTGTGGTTTTAGTAGTGGGAAGGAGCTCATAAAGATAGTTCTTGTGAGCAGCTTCTGATATTCTTTACTATTTCCAGCAGAGCCAATATCTGATGGCTCTGAAGATGATGGACATGCCACTGGCCAAGCCTGAGGCAATTAGAAAGGTTAGTTATGCCTTTGTGATGACATATTTAAAGAAAAATCAAAATAAAGCATACACACAGCTGCCTTTAGTTAAAGAAAGAAGAAAATGTGAAAGCATGTGAGAAAAAACAACATAGAAACACCAAAGTCAATAAAAAAAGAGAAAGAAGTGCTCCAAGTGCGGAGCTGAGATTCCTCTAGAAACAGTAGTGAGCCCATAGTAAGGCAGGCTGTCCCCCCTGCAGTCCATAAGATCCCTGAAAGATACAGAAATCCACCCACAGTCTGTGAATAAAGTGCCAACGTTAAAACAGAGAGATGCCAAAACCTGCAGCAGCTGTAAATATAAGAGAAAAACCGCAATAGCCATGGATACTAAAAAAACCCGTAGCAGTCACAGTCCAATGAAAGACAAGAAATAAGATAAAATCCCACAATTTATAAAAGAGATGACCATGTTAAAACAAATAAATATCAAAAAAAACTACAGTCCAAGTGAGAGACCCAGTTAGAGAGAAAAGAGCCCCTTACTTCCATACTAAAGCAGTTTATCCTTAAAGAACTATATCCTGTAGACTAATAAACCCCCACACCATAAAAGTTCACAAAAAACTCCCTCGTGAGAGAAACCCCATAGCAACAACAAAAAAAACCTCCTCTCCATAAACAAGAGAAGAAAATCCTAGAAGTAAACTGAGCTAAACCCCCACACCCTGCCCCCCTCTCACTGTTAGTGAGAGAGAGAGAGGGGTAGAGAAGAAAAAGAACAGTATCTTTTAAAAGTTTAATTTTACTTCTCATAGCCTCCTTCTAACTCTAGTAGTAATAAATTTCACTTTACAACTTAAGTTAAGCCTAATTTGTCCTTAAAATGTTTTCTCCCAATTCCTTATCTCAACTCATAAACCCTTATGTTAATTCCCTTTTTGTTTCCCCCCTCTTCTTCCCTCCTCTGCCCAGCTGTGGCAGGAGAGGGAACGAGTAAGCAACTACCACAAGTACCTAACACTTAACCAAAGTCAAACCATGACAGTGGACTACTAACTATCTCATGGAAAATCAACTTTTTGATGTCTTTCTTCAATTAACATTTTGCAATTGCAGACAGGGATTTCCTAAATTGCTTTGAAAGATTGGAAACCATTTTAGAAATACCAGACCATAAGGAATAAAGTAGCGGTTCTTCACAGAAATTACATTTTCAGTGTATGACTCTCCACTGATGATGTGTTAACTTTGTCCCTAAATGACTTAACAAGAAATAGATAATAAACATGTTTCTAAGTGCACACTGGTTACTTAATTATGATTATCTTATTATTAGCTCTTTCCCAAACTGCTGAAAGAGAAGAGGCAAAATGTTTTCTCAAGTATGACATGACATTTTCTTACATTTCCCCTTTAAAACTAGAGAGATTGTCCACTATATGTTCTTTTTTCTTTTTTTTTTAATTGAAAAGCTGTAGACAACCTAATATCTGCCTGCTTGCATTATAACAGGGTTATTTGCTTGACTTTTTCCATTTTCAAATGTGCTTTGGGATCCTTTATTAAGTCATTGTTCTGTAACTGCATTCTATTATAATTTCGCTCATTTTTAATAATATGTATGATATTTCTGCTGCCCTGAAGGACTCCCATGAAAATTAAATGTTGAAATAAAATGAGAATCCAATGCTTCTTTCTATTAGGCTAGTTAATATTTTATAAAATGTACTTTATCGGTGAGTCTTTCAATACCCGAACTCAAAAATTACTTTCTAAATATTATAAGCACTAACAAATACCCCTTGACTGAATAGCAAAGCAGGAATTCAATCTGTGTGACACTTGCTATTCATAAACAGTTTGAGCTTCACTCTCATGGTTTATGCTGTTAGCTGAACTCTTTTGACTGAGTTACAGAACTAGATTCAGTAAGGGAATCATACCTTGCTACATATGAAAACCTTTCGCAGGGAGCTTCTATTTTTCTTTTTCAAATACAGATCCTAGTCCTGGAGACCTCAATCATTCAAAATGCATATCAGTTTTATGGCTGGACCAGCATCATCCTGCCTACAATACAGAAAAGACTGTAGGAGATACATGCACAGAGTTTCCTTTGAATCCAGTGAGATTTCTGTCTGCATTCAAAGAAAGAATACAGCCTTAGATGCTTAGAAATGACAAATGTATACAATTAGAATTAATTCCATTTCCTAAGGTATATAAGTATTGAGTAAAGTCATTGAGCTTGCACTGTGATGCTATTAAAAATAAGTTTTTGTTCAACAAAAATTGAGTAGCCCAAATTTTTAAATTCAATACTATTTCCAGTAGTAATTTCCAAGCAACATTTTCCAGGCCTCTAAACAATCTTGTGTCCATTGGGTCATGTCTATTCATGTGTATAATTCTTTCACCCAAAAGTTTGGCTCACCTAATTGACTCGCAGGTTAACCCTGTTATCTTCGTACTCTTTTTTTATTGTGATCGTGTTCATACAAAACTATTGTTTACAGAAGGATTTTTTAGAGATGTAGCATGCTAAACTGTAACCAACTACTTTATATATAATGCATAAATGAGTGTAGACTACAGCTCATTTTACTTAGCTGTGTTGTTCCTTCAATAATAATGGAAGTAAAAAGCCATGCAAAATTTACGTTTATTCCTAAGTTTAGAAAATGCAGCATGATTTGAATATATTCAGGGCAAGTTGCATAAGGTATGACAGTAGTAGCTTAACTTCTTCCTTCCCCCTTTCAAAAAAGCAGAAATTAATTTGATTTTAGTAGAGAAAAAATCTGACTGAAAAGGAAAGAAAAAATCTGACTTGAGACTAGACTGGTTTAATAGCTGTTTGTTTTATTCTTAGCTGTGGTACAAAGTGTTTTAGTGACCTTGGTCACTGAGACCTAGGCTGGTGTCATCAATTATTATTTAAAGAACTAGAAGCACTCTTCTGTTTAAAACATGGACATATTACTCATTTTAGGTGTCAGAATTCTGAGTTTAGGTCCTGATGTAGCCCCAGTGGTTTAAAGCTCTGTCATTCAGTTTAAGTGTACCCGTTAGTTAAAACATACTACAGGCTACCTGGCTATTTTCCAGATACCATGTTGTAACCTTGCCCTTGTTGAAAAAGTTATTCAAAGAAACATGAACAAAACTTTTAACTAAGAGATTAGAGTACCCACCGGAACATGAAGGAACCTTGGTTCCTATTTTTGTTCCCGTAGTTCAAAGACTATTTAATGTAAAAATGGAAATAGCCTTGAGATGAGAATGTTCATCCAAAAATAGGTGCTTCATTCTTTCTTACAAAACAGAAAAAAAGAATTGTATCCTACTTTCCTGGTGTCTGGTTTCGGATTTTACTGCTGATTGTGGAATGGGTGGTCAAGCATACCACAATTTATGGCAACATGTTCTTAAACCTTGTGATTTTGTGTTGTGCTCAGGCCTGCAGTGGATGGTTGCTGTTGCAGAACACGGCACAGAGCCCTGAGGAGGATCCCCAGGGACTCAGCAGGAGTTCACAGCAGGTCCCTGCTGATAGGTGCTGTGCTGCTGGCATTCAGGAAACTCCAGGCATGCCTCTAATGAGAAGAACTAACCTCTTGTAAACTCAAACCAGCAGTCTCTCTTGGGTTTAAGTGCCTCCAAGTTTAGGCGACAAAGCTGTTGCTTTGCTTTTCAGATTACAGTTTCTGCCTAAACATCTCCATTTTCTCCAAATCCTTCTTTATATGTTTAAATCTATTATTGGCTCTATCCCTTAATCTCTGTTCTGCTTACCTTCCCCTATGAAAATGGGAATATTCCTACTTCTTTCACCTCACTTTACCTTCTGTGTTGCCTGATAGCAATTATATAGGACAAGGGCTGTTTCCAGGGGAGATGTAAGTGAAATACAACAAACATGGGATATGGGGGTACTGTCAAACACAAATAAACATCAATAATATAACTGCATATTCATTTAATTTCACTTTCCTGTTTCTTAGACCATCACTGATATTTTACATACAGTGCTACAAGAATTCTATTATTTTGGATGTCATCAGGTTTGGAGGGTAATATCCACAATAGAGATGAAATTCTCTGTGTGAAAGCATGGCCCATGCAGCCTCTGTGCTGTGTTTGCAGAGTAGGAGAGAATTGCTAATGATAAAAGGCCTTTGAAGACTTTGATCCCTGGGATAAGCTTGTAGAGATTGTTGCTCTGTGGCCATTTCATGGGGAGATAATCACCTGAGGCTGAGATGGTAACCCCATTTCCAAAATATGGTGAAATTCCCAATTATACAGCCCTGATATGGCCAGTCAGTCTTTTAGCTCAGTTAAAAAAATAAAGACAAGACAGCTTATGAGTTCTGAAGTTTTCAAAACTTTACCAAACATTAAAAAAAACCACCCCCCAAATATTTAACATATGAAAATGCAATTTTGTATTAAGTCAATATTTTTGACCTGAAGAATGGGATTTTTTAAAATATGCACGTTTTTTAAAAAAAAATTGGAAAAAGGAGCTAATTATATATGATACATAAGTAAGTGGAAAATGAAATTTTCTTTTGAAAGATGAGGGGGTTTTTTCTCCTTAATTATAAAGACTAAATGCTAATGTCAAAACAAAATATTTACAATCTGCAAAAATGCTGAATATTTTTGAACTGAAAGATTTTGCTGAATTTAACTTGGACTTCAAAAATATTTTTGATGACTGAGTAATATATTTCTTGGTACAAAGAGGATTTGCCAAAAGAAAAAAAAAAAAAGAAAAGTATCTGTTTTAAATAAGCCATCCTGACAGCAATGTGTGAGCTGGGTTTATGACTGGAGTCATCCATGATACTGGACACATGAATACTTTTCTAGACCAGAAGCAGATAATTCCTTGCAACCCCAGAGACACCTGTACAGGGAAACTGGGCTTTGGTAACCTACCCACACCAAATATGATTAAGGCTTATTATGTGTCTAGTTGAGGATTAGAGATAAATGAAGCTAATGAAGAGGAAAGAGTCTGAAAAGAACCAACTGTAATAAGTTAAACTGAAAATGGTGTAAATCACATATGTTCATCTCAGCTTTAAATGGGCTCATGACTCTTAGTGAATAATTTATTTGACACATTATTTCTTTCTTGTTTTTTTATTCCCTTTCTGTTCACACATAGCTTATGAGAAAATAGCTATTTTATCAAATGTATTAATTGAGCAAAATTGGTTTTTTGAATAATTTCCATGAACAGAAATTATATCTTGTTTTCATATTCAGTTTCTGGATTATTACTTGTGCTCATAAGCAAAGGCTTGAAAAAAGTACTAATAGTATGGAAATGTTTTTGGCACATAATTCAAACTCCTAAATCCTCTTTGTAAATGAAATAGTGGGAATTTTCATGGTATCAGGATAAAATCCCATCAGTACAAGATAGCTGGAACAAAGATAAACCAAATCACATCCAAAGGAGAGATAAAACACTATGGTTTTTAAACAAGAATTATTAACACTTTGGAAAAATGGAGAGCAATACAATCTAATGCTCAACATACTCTATGGAACAGGAAAATGAGTTCATCATTTTCCATATAGTGAAAGGAAAAATAAAAAGAAACACTTTAGTATATTTATTATCTAATCTGCACAGTTTCTGAGCAATATCTTTGTGACTACTGGTAGACCACAGTCTTTTGAAAGTCTTTACAGTTCCGGAGTCCATAATCTCTCAGAAAATCTATTTCAGCATTTCACTATTCTTACCATCTTATTACTATTTTCTAATATTCTAATCCTAATTTCAAACATTGTTGCAGTCTAAACCCATCATTTCTTGTTCTGTGTCATAGGTCATGGGAAATAATTTATTCCTTCTCTCCTACTTGCAACCTTTTATATATTTGAAAAATTTCTGCTTTTCAATCTTTTTGTTTTTTCTTAGGTTAAAGATTCATAATTCATTCATGTTTTTCTTTCTCTCCAGTTATGTTTTCTAGAATCACAGTTGCTCATACTATTCCACTGAGCTCTCTTCAATTTTAAATCTTTCAAAAACTGTGGTGCTCAAAATTGGAAAAAGAAACCCAACTGAGGCTTGAACAGAGCAGAGTAGAACAGAGGGATTGTTTACAGGCTGTCTGACTATTTCTAACTTTTATTATGGTCTATGCCTTTTTGCATTAGAGTGGCACTGTTAATTCACATTTAGATTGTCACCCAACTACCCCTTTTTCTGTGAAACTGTAGCATTATCAGGTAATTTCCCACATTCCTGTTTCTGACCTTAAAATTTTGAAGTCTGTGAATCTTGTGAATTGCTACAACTTATTCCCCTGGTGATTATATTCAGAAATTCTTTCATCTTAGCAGAACTCTGTAAGTCTCTTCTTGACAGAGCAGTCCTTCTATATAAACTGAAAGACCCTGAAGAGAAGCTAAACTCTGCAGAGGGAGATGGAATAGGATTTAAGTAATAGAGGGTCCACTACAGAGGGAAAACTTACTTGCCATAGCTGATGTCAAGTAGTTAGAAGTCATTGAATCTTTGTCTAGGTAAAATCCATTTGTGGAAATGGAGTGAAAAAGAAGTTTTGAACATAATTACTGTAAAACCTTTTAAGAGTGGACTATAGAAATTATTAGTAATGTTTGTCCAGCTGTGTTTTTATTCCTAGACTATTCGGATTTCCTGAATTACACTGTTTGGAGGGACTAAGATTTAGCAGAAGACATTTTGTTGTTGGTTTTTTGTTTTTTTTGTTTTTTTCTATCCTAGACTCATAGAAGTGGTAGCAGGAAGGGGTATGTGATGGTGGTCCATGTAATGCACCTCCTGCTCAAAGTGAGGCTAATATCAATCCTGGATCGAAATCAGGTGTGTCTTTTTCTAACCTTGTCTAGAAACGATAAAGATTTCACCACTCTATAGACTGCTTCAGTGCGGTGCTATCTGTATAGAGAAAAGAAGTTTTCATAATGTCCAATTTGAATTTCTCAAGCTGCCACTTCTTATAGCTTGTTCTTATTAAGTTGTCTATCACTCCAAAGTGTTTGGCCAGGTCATGTTTTTAACTGCACTTCTGCAGGAGGAGGGCTGCTTTTGGGTTGCGCCTTAGCCTCCTCTTTTCCATACTAACACTTATACGTTTTTCCATTTATAGTAGGCCATATGCTCTAGGCTCCTGAATTGCTTGTTTGCTTTCAGATGGGCTCTTTCCAGTTTCTTGACACTCATTTTGAGCTGAGGAGCCAAAAACTGGATGTGCCATTCCAGGTGCAGCCTTGTCAGTGCTGTGTAGGGTAACGTTAAGTTCTCGCTTCACTTCTACTAGTGTAGCCCAATATGCACTTTGTCTCATTCATGTTGGTAATGCACTTCTACTCATATTCAGTTTGATAATAACTGTAACCCCCAGGGCCTTTTGGTCAGGTGCCACTCAGACAGTTCTGCTTCATAAGGTCGTTCTACCCCACAAGCAGAATTTAAGAATTCTCCCTCCTGAGATTTACAAGCCTTCTGTTGACCCACTCTTCACTTTACTCATGGCCCCTGGAGCTGACTCTATATCACAAGGTGTGTCAAACAGTTTTTCAGCAAATTTTCTGAGGGGGCATTCTGCTTCATCATCCAGGAGGAAATATTGAACTGCTTTCCAGCCCTAGAGTATTTGTTTCATTACCAACTGTTAGACCTCAAGCCAATGAATACTGCCTTGGAACCCAGGGCTGCAGCCTGTTTTCAGCCCAGTTAAATTACAGTTTATCCCGGCACAAGAATGTGGTGGAAGGCATTGCCAAATGCCTTAGTGGAGTGAAAACTACAGGAACTATTACCTTTTGCCCTCCCAGTCCATCATTTTGTCATAGAAGGCAACCATGTTGGCCAGGCAGGATTTGCCTTTGTAAATCTGTGCTGATCTTGGTTGCCTTCTTATCCTTTACATGCTCATAAATGGAGGATATGCACCCTCCATCCCACCAGGGTTTGTACTTGGTGTGTCCAGCTGACAGGTCCCAGGATTCTTTCTTACCTTTTTAAAAGGCATGATCTGTTAGCACTATGTTTTTTTAATAGTTAGGAAACAGCTTTATAATTACAATGGCCAATCTTCCACAGCCTTAGGGCTCTTTTCAGGCTCTACAGATTGAATAATCTAGTTTTTCTAAATAATCCCTCTGCCTGGGAGCAGAGGGCTGGGAGCAGGCTTGTCTGGTAAGTCTGAGGAAAACCCAAATCATTTCGGTTCTCCTTGTCATTCATTGTCAGGTTATCATCCCTGTCCATCGACATTCACTCATTTGGTTGCTGAATTAATTTTTCTCCATTACTTTTATGAAAATTGATACCCTAGGTTCATCAAGCACATTGAATGCTGCACTACTTCTTACTTTAGTATTCATGTGGCACCTCCTTACCAGCAGTGGTCTCATTATCCCCGACAAATGACCCTGCCTTTGTGTTGTGCTGTGGGAGAGAACTACTATCAGTAAGCCTTATGATACTTAGTACTTCAGAAATAAAGAAGGGAGTTGGTATTTCATATTGGTTGACTACATTTAATGGATACTTTTTGCAGTGATTTCTTTGAGCATCTTTTTGGCAGTAGAATATTCATTAACCACACAGGAGATTCTGGTTCTTTGCCTCCATTGGTGTCTGGTTAACACCATCCTAGTCCAGCCTTTTCCTCTTAAGTGTGAGCGAACCACAGCAAATTTTGTGCAGAGTTGTGATGTGCAGGAACCACAAGGGATAGAGTGTGCTCATTCATTTATTTGGGATGACTCCTTGGTCGAGTGATGTGCAGTGTCATCAGTCTCTCTGAGGCCCAGAACATGTGCAGTTCTGTGCACAGCGCTGAGAACTGTGTTAAGTCAAAACAAATTCTAGCAACCTTTTGTCCAGAGTATGCAGAAACAGGGTTATGGTTTTCTGTTCATCTTTAAAACTGGTCAAATTTCTTTAAGATGGTAAAAAATCACCCTGAATGCAATTGTGATGTCTGGGCTTCAAAGCATGGTTTGTCTTTATAAAGTCAAGTAGTCACGTTTTAATGTTAATTTCCCCCTAATTCAATTCTCCCAAATGGTTGAGTTGTTTGATTGAATATTGCCCACCAAAGAAACAGCCTCAGGCAGGCATCTGTCATAAAAAATTTCATCCCAGTTCATTAATATTTTGCAAAATTATAAACTATTAAAACAGGGATTTGTAATTTGAAGTGTCCGGGAGCCTCAATAGTACATTATGTTACTACCTTCCTGCACAAGTAAGTTACTGGTATGTGATTGGGTATTTAATAAAGCTCTTTAACTATTTATATTTTCTTTCGTAAATGGATGCAATAATTTGGCTCAAAGATGCTCTGGATCTGTGTAGTTCTTTGTTACACACCTAGGAACAAAAGATCTGTAATAAAAGTGAAATGGCAGTTGAATTCAGAATGCCCATGCTTTTGTGTTTTGATGTCTCAGCTTTCATGTTATTTTTTGTGTTGTTTCTTTCATCTTTAATTTTACCAAGAGATTCATATTAGATGCATTATTAATCCCTGTAACACTGCCTTCACTTCTTCTGCACAGTGTGAGAGATTTCTGGCTCCAATAGAAATAATAATGTGTGAGATTATTTTCTGCATTTAATATGCAAATAAAAAAATAAAAAA
>VYZT01052234.1:4399-14652 GCA_013400735.1 Pomatostomus ruficeps
GTTGAAACTTTTTATTTGTTTTTGGAAAGCTGACTTCCTGCCCAGCTGGCAACTTGTAGTTCCTCACACCTCAGCCTTTCAAAAAATCTTGAGGAATATTCAAAAAAGACATTTATCCCACCTAATTCCAATGTCTCAAAAACTTACTCTCTACTGCCAGCCGTGAAAAATCTTGTCTGTTTTATTTATTTATTAATTTTTAATTTTTTTGAGAAAGCAGAGTTGTTCTTCAAACTGGACCTGAGATTTTCTTAAAAATTCACACTATTTGTGAAAGCAGTTGCAGGTAGATGAATGTTGTTTTAGGGGACTGTGTGTCTTAGTTCTGTGCTTTGGAAAGGTTGTTCTGTTCCCTTTGAGTGTTAGATATTCTTTGAGAACATTAAACAACATCAGGATTAGGGAGCTGGGGTGGGGAGCCACAGGAAATAGCTGTAGATGAACTTTTAAATTGTAGGGAAGAGACTCCTGGGTGGGACAGAGCAGTATATGGGACACTGGGAGAGGTGCAAGGCACTTTGAACAGTGAAGGAAAAGTAAGACTCACCCATTTCCTGTGAGTTAGAATCCTCCCTTGGCACACTGATTCTGGGGAGGTCTCATTTGACTTGCAGTCTGAAGGAACAAGCAAATAATCCTCATTTCTGCAGCCAAGAGAAGAAGGCAGGTTCAACTTTCCCTGGATCTGTGGAAGTGCAACAAAACAGTGCGCCAAGACAAAGAGAGTACAGAAACCAGAAAGCTCAGGCCAGTGCAGAACCCTCCCCTTCCTTGGGTTTCCTGCTCTTGTAGAAGAGGTGGAGGAAAGAGAGAGTCTGGATAGCAGACCTTCATCCACCCATCATCCTGAATATCTCCTGGCCTGGACATTACTTGGACCATGGCCTTTAATGAACCACGTAATGGCTAGACTGGGCTTCAAGGCAGTTCTGGTCACCACGCTTTTCTGACAGCCACACTCCCTGATGGAGTCAGAAAACTGGAACAAAAGTGGCACCCACCCTAGGCAGGGACACATTCTGACCCACAGCCCAGGCAGTTTCCGGGAAAGGCAGAGCTGTGCACAGAGTCCTGGCTTGTGAGGTGTGTAGGGCTAGGGGTGGTGAAGCAAGAAGCAGAGAGATTATGGTTTAAGTGGTGGCTGATGTGAGTGATTTTGGTTAACATTCCCGTTTCTAGTCTCATATTGTGGCTTAGGATAGGTATTCTTTGTGTCTCCTTTGGAAATGGAGTTACCTCCCCTCCCATGTCCTTTCTATTTTTAATGGCAGTACTTGTCAAGGCTTCAGGTTTTAGCAAGCTGCTTCAGTTACGCAAAACAGACATATGCTGGCAGAGGCTGTAGGTAAATAAAACTCAGGAGAGGCTGGAGTGAAAGGCTGAGTTGATCCAAACTCATGAAACTGAAGCTAGGTTCTGTCCTATTAGGTGAAAATTTGGGTCTATGTGTTCCATCAAGGATTTCAGTCTTCTATTTTGGGTTCTTCTGCCTCCTTATGCTTTGTTATTTAGTATAGTAGTCGCCTCTAATCTCCCATGGGCCTTTGGCCTCCAAAATAAGGTTGCAGCTCTGGAACTAAACTGTTGTCAGGAAAAGAGAATCTACTCTACATGCCAGTGTCAGCCACCCTTAGCTTTTCACATAACAGAATCCAGAAACAGCACTTAGGCTTGTGTTCATTCACCACAGAGGTAAATTCTACCATCTCACTCTAACTGAATGCCATTTTGAGATCTGCTTGCTACAAATAAAATTTCTGATTGCGTGGATGCTATCCTGCATACCACTGTACTTAATTTGTCAGTGTCATTCTCATCTGAGTGATGGGCATCTCTAGACTTTTGCAACCCATTCATTCCCAAGAATATGGCAGGGTTCTGGGAACCCTTGTTATCATACTTGGCACAAGGAGGGATGTTTCACAGTTAAAGAAGAATATATTGAAAGAAGATGGTAGGTCATGGGCGAGGAATGGTGGATGGACAGTGCCAGATGCACCTTGTGAGGCTTTCAGCAAGAATCACTTGAAATAGCAGGATGCTGGGCAGGAAGTTGGATCTTTTGCGCCATGGCCTGGACAGGCTGATATAGCAGCTGGATCTGGGCTTGAGGAGACACGGGCTGTGTCCCTGTGATGAAGAGACCAGCCTGAGCAATAGCATGGCTGCAGCCTGTCTGGGTAAGAGACAGCACAGCCTGTGCTGTGATGGGAAGTGCAAGCACATGCACAACACTGCACAATGCTGACAGCAAGGCTGCAGTCTCCTAAACTGGGTGTCTGTCTTTCCAGCTTATCTGCTGATGACCTTCTTAAAACCCCCATTCTCTAAACTAAGGTTAACGTTTATCCTACCTTGAAATCCAGTGCTCTCTGGGAATCCCTCTAGCCCATTCCTACTTTATAAGGAGCTCTCTTCCCTTGGAAGACCTTATTCCTTTCCAATCAGCTTTACTTCTCATCAGGCTGTCACAGTCCTTTAAAAAAAGGTATCTGCTTTCAGCAGCTGCAGAAGTTCCTGTTTCTTGTTCTCTTTGACAGTGACAACACGAGCAGAGCTAAATTTCCAGACTGGAATTACCAATCCTGGTTACTGAGCAGGCGATCATCTCTGGCGGAGTAGCAGTGACACCCGGTGGCCATTAAATAAATTCGGAAAATACTTCCCACGTGAATTCCACCTTCATCTACCTGCCTTCCTGCCCTTGGTGCATCTGCAGGTACATTAAATACAGGGTGCAGTAACATGACGCTCACAAGTTCCACAGACCAACTCCTTCAGTGCCTTCTCACCTCTCCCAGCTATTGAAGACAAACTGTGAGCAACAAATTTCTTTGGTCATCTGGCAAGTGTGGAATCAAATGCCAGCTGTAGGCTGAACAGTCCTAGCTTGTTCAGACTTCCCTCACATGACACATGACCCAGTTCCTAAATCACCTTAGTGGACCTTTTTTGGACTCTTTCCAGTATATCCATATCTGTCTTGTACTGTGTAGCCCAGAAGAGGACGTAGTATTCCAGGTGTGGCATCACCAGTGCTGAGCAGGGGTGGAAGAATCACCTTCCTGCACATGCTCAGGTGCCTGGGGTTACTCTGTATTAGATGTAGGACTTCACATTTTCCTCTGCTGAGCTTCATGAGGTTCTTGCTATCCCATTTCTCCGGTCTGTCTATGTCCTTCTGTATGGGAGCATAGCCATCTGGTGTTTTAGCTACCTCTCACACTTTTGTCTGCAAATTTCATGCAGGTGCAGTCTACCTAATCGTCTAGAGCATTAATGAAAATATGAAACAGTATTGGTTCAGAAATTTTAGCCCCCCCAGGGGATACATGAATAGTAATCAGCATTGAGATGGACTTTGTTCACAGCTCTCTGGGCCAGCTCTTTGATCAGGTTTCAATCTACTTCAGTACCCACTTATTTAACCTGGCTGGTTTTTTCCTAGTTTCTCTTTCAGGATGTCATGGCAGATTGTGTCAAAAGCCAGCCTAAGCCAAGATAAATAGTGTTCACTATTTATCTCATTCACCAAGCTATTCAACTTTTTGGAGAAGGCTATCAAATTAGTTAAACATGACTTCCACTTTGTAAGTCCATACCGACTACTCCTGATCACCTTTTCATCCTTCATGTGTCTAGAGATGGTTTCCATCACCGTCCAGGGACTGAGGAGAACTGGTCTGGCCTGTGCTTCTTTGACTTATTCTTCTTGACCTTCTTGAAGACAGGATTGATATTTTTTCTCTGCCAATCCTCAGAAACTCTCCCATCTGCCTTCCAAAGACAACCAAGAGTGGTGTCTCAATATCTCCAGCTTCCCTCAGCACTTGTGAGTGCAAGCTGTCAGGTCACACTGACCTCTGCATGTCCAATTTGTCTGTTTCCTATCCTGACCCTCCTCCAGCAAGAGCTAGCCTTCCCTGCTCAAATCTTCTTCCTGATCTCATAAATGCTGGTCTTACTAGTAAAGGCTGAGGAAAGAGAGGCATTGTGTACCTTGGCCTCTTCCTTTTGTACCATGGTCTCTGCTCCATCTAGTGACAAACACACATTTTCTTTCATTTATGTACTTGTACAATCCCTTCTTGTTGCCCCTCACATTCTTGATCAAATTCAGTTCCAGATAACCTTTGGCTTTTCTATTCTCACCTCTGCATGATCATATGGCATCTGTATCTTCTCTGGTCACAATTCCTCCTGTTCCTAGTCATCCTCAAAGAGGAGCTTTCTCAATGCTTGAGAGGAAGCTGAAGTAAATACTTTTAACACTGATGAAACTGGTGGTATACTGAGACCCCAGCTGCTGAAACTCACCATCTAAATGTTGCTGTTGTACCAGACATGGAGCGGAATTGACACAGACACACAGCCAGTTCAAGGAGTGAGAGAGAGTGTTCATTACAATCCTCCTTATATATATCTGCTGAAAACCCGTAGATGATTGGCTGAAGCACTACAATGCCCAATTTCAAACACGCTGTGTCTTGAATCTAAACAGACCTTGGAAAAGAGCAGGTGTTCAGATGCTTTTACAAAAACCATCTTATTGTTTTCATAGTTTGCATGGGAAAGTAGAAATTCTCATGAAATGCTACAAGAAGCAGGAAAAGCTGCTGCTAGCATCTTTTCAGCATCCACATTTAAAAATATTTTGTTGCTGACCTCCAGGCTATTTCCTGCCTCAGGCTTAAATGATCTTTAGGGCTGGCATGACATTTTCTTCTGGTTTTTATATTATGAGGAACAATAAACAGTTTATCACTTATTGGTGTAGAGAAATAACAGGCAAACTTGCTCTTCTGTTCTTGTTTTTGCTTGAATCATAAGGAAAACAATATTTGTTTATCTGTATTTCTATACAGAACGACAAAGTCATCAGACAGATCTGAAGTGCAATAAATGTCCTGGTGGACAACAAGCTGTCTGTGAGACAGCAGTGTGCCTGTGTGGCCAAGAAGGCCAGTGGTGTCCTGGGATGCATTGGGAATTGGAATGTTAGCAGGTCGATCCTGCCCCTCTGCTCAGCCCTGGTGAGGCACATCTGGAGAGTTGTGCCCAGTTTTGGGCTCCTCAGCATGAGAGAGACAAGGAGCTACTGGAGTGGGTCCAGTTGAGTGCAACAAAGATGATTAAGGGACAGGAGCATCTCTCATATGATGGAAAGGCTGAGGCATCTGGGTCTGCCTCAATGTATACAAGTATCTGAAGGGTGGATGTCAAGAGGATGGATCTAGGCTCTTCTGAGAAATGCCAAGCAATAGAACAAGAGGCAGCAGGCAGAAAATGATGTACAGGAAGCTCCATTGAATGTGGGGAAGAAGTTCCTTACTGTGCAGGTGACCATGCACTGGACTAGGCTTCTCAGAGAGGTTATGGAGTCTCCCTCACAGGAAATATTTGAGAACTGTCTGGAAAAAATCCTGTGCAATGTCCTCTAGGATGACCCTGCTTGAACCTTGAGCAGAGAGGTTGGATGTGATGGCCCAGTGTGGTCCCTTGCATCCTTAACCCTCCTGTGTGAATACCAGAAGGAGGAACAGAAAGGGCTGAGATGCTGGGGTGTGCTTTTGGCCAAAGGCCTTCCTGGGAGCAATTCTCAAACAGTTCTCCCAGGCTCCTTTAACCTTCGGGGCAACTTCCTTTGGGATTCTTCCAAGCAGGTCCCTGAACAGTTCAAATTCTGTTCTTTTAATGTCCAGGACTGTGATTCTGCTCTTCGTCTTGTTCATTCCTCTTAGGACCTTGTATGCTGCAGCTAAAAATGCCCTCAAACTCCTTATCTGTAGCTTGTTTACTCTTGTTTGGAAGCTGCAGGTTGAATAGAGCATTTTTCAACATCAGTTCACTGGCCACTTGCATCAGAAGTTGCCTTCAGCACATTCTGTATATATTGTGGTTTCTTATCACCAGGTGTGTTGCTGTTTCAGCACACACCAAGGAGGTTAAAGTCATCCACTGGTATCAAGAATCTTTGATGGTGAAGCTTTCTCCAGCTGCCTAAATAAGATTTTATCTGTCTCCTTTTCCTGATCAGGTGGTGGCAGACACCTACTACAGTATCACACTTGCTGATTTCACAGAATCATAGAATATTCTCAGCTGGAAGGGACCTACAAGAATCATCAAGTCCAGCTCTTAAGTGAAAGGCCCATAATAGGGATCAAACCCACAACCTTGGCATCATTAGCATCATGCTACGTTCAGACTTCTAATTCCCCTTCCTTGTTCCTTGTACTTCGGGCATTAGTGTACAAGCATTTGTGATAGGCTGCAAGTCATCCTGCTTTTGCCATGGAAATGCCTGAGAGCTTCCCCTGCCATGCTGTCCCCTCATTTGTCAGCCCCTCATGTCCCCTCTTCCCTTCAGGTTAACCCTTGCAGACACAGCTAGCTTGAATCATTCCCCACTAGGTTGGCTAGTCTGCTTACAATGACAGCTCTTGACCCATGCCTCAAAGGTCTGTTGTCACTCTTGACATGCTTCAGGTTTGTTACCCTGGCAGATTAAAATATTTCTCAAGTATATGGTTCTGCAGCCTAATATAGTTCACCAAATATCATAAGATTATGTTTTGAAAAAAATCCCAGACCACAACCAAATTTCTCAGTATCTCTGTTTACTGTGGAAAAAAGAAAAAGAAGAAAAATCTCAGGCCTAAAAAGCCATCTCTAATGGCTAGCTGGGCAGAACACAACTTTAACTGTAGCTATCTTTAAGCTGTTCAAAGCAATTTGGAAACAGAAAAAGAAAATAAAGTTCATCAAGTATAATATTTATTCTGAATTATTGGCTGTGCTCCATAGAGGGAGCTGATATTCTTTCTAACACTCTCTAATATCTTCCTGTTTTTTCTCCCTGCCAGAGCTGTATCTTCCAGATATGAGTAAATAATGATTTACAGTGTAAAATCTATATAATAAAGTAAACTCTTTTTACCTCCACTCTAGTTCATTAATTGTCTGTGAAGTGATAATGAAAACCTGGTTATTTTGGCATGTACTTCTGAATTTTCTGTACCTAATCTTGATTCACTGTAGATATTCACAGTAAACATTTATCAGTCCTGAAGACCCTACAGGAATATTTGAGCTTTTCTTGGGTGACTGAAATAGTGAACAGAGTTTATGAGAATGTCAGAAGATACGCATGCTTGATCTCTGAAAAGAAAGAGATCTAAAAGTAGATCATTACATATAAAGGTAAAAATTAGCCTCCATAAGTGGAGTTTGAAGGCTGATTGGGAGTATTTATGGAAAAAGAAGTTGAACTTTAATAGGTTTACACAAAATATGTTTTAGAAGAATGCTGAAATATAGAGAAATAATTAGAATAATAAATAAACTATCAGGCATTTATGAAGGAATATGGGCAAATTCCAGAGATGATATTACTTGATAAAAAGGGTGCACCAAAGTATTTGTTGTGGTGTATTAATTTTCTGTCTCCCCCTCTCTCCCACTCTGGATCTCTCTGCTGTCTGCCTTTCTCTTCCTTCACAGCCGGTCTTGTCTTGTCTCTTCTTTCTCTCTTGACTCTTTCACTCTTTCTAACCTGTGTTTGTCTTCCTCTGTCAGCCTGTGGCAGACTCTTTGGCCCCTCGTCTTTCCATTCTCTTTCTCTTCTCACCTCCCCCCCACCCCCTTCCCCCTCTCTGTCTCTCCCTTTCCTGTCTGTGTTGTGTTCTCTGTCTCTTGAAATGACTGTCCTAATGTGAAGAAGGACTTGTCCCAAAACCTTCCCTTTCCTGCAGTATTATGGTCTAATTAAAGATATTTTTTTCTCCTCATGTATTCTGCCTGTTTAAGTGCAGTGTAATGAACTCACTAGTCACACATATTTTAAACCTACAGGAAAGTCGGAAACAACTATTTCAGTAAAACTACCTGCATTAAAGAGAAAATTTCCAAGTAGCAATTTGCTCAGGAGCAAAATGCTACAGCTGAATTAAATTGTCTCATGAAAATTGCCAAGACAAAATGGACTTTGAGAAGAAAAAGATCTCTTTCTTTAGTAGAGACTATCTGATAAAGCTAAAAAGCAGTTCATTGAAAGGTAGTTTCATAACTTACTTGTGAACTAGGGTTGTGATAAGTTAGATTTAATGTTTGTTCATTTAAACCGGTCATGAGAGAACAGAGAGTGATCAGAGTAGCCTGTGTCCCCTTTACATGCCGTTCATAGTTAAGATTCCTTCACAAGCTGTCTACAGTTAAAAATGCACTGGAAGATAAGTTTGTTAACGAGACTGTTTAGGTTGCTTGAANAACTTATCTGAAGAGCCTAAGGGTGCGTGGTTAGAACTGCTGCATATAGTTTACATGACTGAAGAGTTATCAAAATTTATGAAGTCCAAGAAGGAGTTTATCAAAACCTTTGTTGTATGATCCTCTGCTCTCCCTTTCCATGTGGTGGTAGAGTTTGAATAGGCTGAACACAGCAGATCAGGAATCTTGGTGCTGATCTAAGTCATTGTTTAGAGGGCATTCACTGCCTTTGTGATAGCCTTGTTCAGATCTGTGCTTCCTCACACAGATTTGAGCTTAGAGTTCTCTGAAATTGACACCTGAATTTGTGGAAGTGAATTGATGTTTTAAAATCTACCTATTATTAGTTATTATTAGACACTCTAATTCTGTCTTTCCCCCCTGTCTTTCTTGTACAGACTTTTCATGTATTAGACAAACCCGTGAGATGTTGGCTGTGATTTCAGAAACACATTAAGCTGGTATAGACTGGGACTCTAAGCTGAAGATATTGTCCAAGACACTAACCCAGACCCACCCTCCTTATTCTAGCTCTCCATGAGTTTGAAAGCATGCTTTTTGCTGATACAACAAAGGAGTCTGTTTTTATGATAGTTGCAGAAAGTAAGAAGTAAATGGGCGGTTTCTTGTAAGCCGAAATTTTGAAACATGACCTCATAACCAGATTTAATTCCAGGCTCTGATTGTATTAAGACTTCGAACCAAGTTTGTCTGTTCTCTCTGCAATGTCTTGTGACTGTTAGTTTGTCAGTTCTTAGATACTGTGATCATGGCTAAGAAAATGGTGAAAGACAACATAAGACTCATTTCCCTTCTGTTGAATTAGAAAAGGATTCAGTAGTATGTTTTCTCATGATAGCTGGATTGGTTTTGATGATCTGTGAAGTCTCCGTATAAGTCTTGTTTCTGTAGCCTTGAAAAGTATACTTGCAGAGATCTGGCTTCATATTAGGTCCAGGTTTGTAGAACTAGAGTCTGTTGACAAGAAGGGTCGAAATGATGATCCAGGGAACCAGACCAGAGGTCAATACTGGTCAGGTGAAGTCCCAGGTGACTGCAAAAAGGGGAACACTGTACTCATCTGTAAAATGGTAGCAAGGAGCACCCTGGGAACTACTGACAGGTCAGCCTCCCCTCTGCGTCTGGGAACATCATAGAACATATCCTCCTGGAAGCTGTGCTAAGGCATATGTGTTGCGGTGTGCTGTTGGCCAAGTTTTGGTTTTTCCTCATGGCCGGTCACTGCTGCCTCCCCCCTCCCCGCCTCGGTACCTGGTTTCGCCCCCTGGAGGGCTCTGTATTTCACAATCCTATACAAACTCCCCCAAATTCAAACCCAGCACTCCTGCCCCATAGGATGTTTGTATCCTTCCCCACCCCCTTGTGTTGGTATATATGTAACTGTAACACACTGTGCCAGTGCTTCCCTGGCACGATCCTGATGCCCGAATAAATCATCTGGGAAGCCCCTCCATTTTTCTCTCCTTCCTCGGTGCACCTGTAACATTGATGGGTTAGCTGTAACCCTGTCGGACATTCGCCAGCCCTCCCGCATCCCCGAAGCAGCTTGCCAGCCCCTGGAACTGCGAGCGGATGCCCAGTGCCCCTGCTGGTGGCATTGCGGCACATATGGAGGAAGGGAGGTGATTTAAGTTAGCCAGCACAGCTTCACCAAGGGGAAGTCCTGCCTGACCTATGATGGAGTGACTTCACTGGCGGACAAGGGAAGGGCTATTGATATAATTTATCAGGATTTCTGTAAAGCCTTTGACATGGCCTCCCACAATGTCCTTGTCGCTACATTGGAGAGAGACAGTTTTGATGAGTGGACTACTGGATAAGAAAGTGGTTGGACAGTCACATCCGGAGTGCAGTGGTCAGAGTCCCACTCAGTGACAAGTGGTCTCTCAGGGGTCCATCCTGGCATTCTTTTATATCTTCATTAATGGCACAGACAAAGGAATCAAGTGCATCCTCAGTAAATT
>VYZT01052241.1:474-61801 GCA_013400735.1 Pomatostomus ruficeps
GCGTTTTTTTTTTTCCTTTTTTTTTTTTTTTTTTTTTTTTTTTTTTGTGTGTGTGTTTTTAGCCCACTTTGACACCTGCCTTTGCAAACAGACCTGTATAACTGGAGGAGTGCCGGTGAGTTTATCTAGGTGCAAACATCTTTTATATGTGCATGAATCAGAAGGGAACAGCTTTCTTAAACAGCCAGCAGCTTACAAATTACTGATATTTCAGTCCAGGGCCACGTGCTCCTAAAGGGTTAGGAAGAGGTTCCCGTATTAGTCCAGCAGTTTCAGGCATTTAACAGTGTCTCATGAAGCATTTGACTTGTTAACCAGGGAGTAATCCCAGAGGGCTGAGTATCCATCCTATTATCCACAAAACCTAGTAGTCTAATATGGGTAAGATGTGAGGACAACCCTTTCTTAATATGATAAATCTAAAGAGCTCATCCCTAACACAGAAGAGATAAATCCTTCTTTGCTAAATCTGTATGTCTTCTCCCTGCAGATCTTGCTTTCCACACCACCTGTGGCAATCAGTGAAAATTTCAAATACTCTACCAGTAAGACAATTTCACTTGTGTATTCTCTAAACCAATCCGATCATTCATGACCCTTTAGTCTGGAAATACTTTTAACCTAGCACTTCTGTGGTGGGCAGAAGATATCAGAAGTAGGTGTCTCCCCCTCAGACTGCATAAGCCTTCCTACAGCAAAACCCAGTTTGAGTTGTAAATTGGGCAGTCTGAATAATCAATCTTTTCATCATCTCCTCAGACAGTCATAGAGTCCTCAAACATCCAAGGTCTCACGAGAGTGCTATCCCCCTCCATGATACAAGTATACCCAATCTTATGATGGAAATAATCCATTTGTGGTTCATGTTGGGAAGTAATCCAAAACCAAAGAGAGATGCGGTTGGAGCAATCTGCCCGTCAATTAACATTACTGAATAATTCCTGAATTCCTGGTCTGCCAGAACAGTAGCTTGCAGTGTGGTTCTGGATGTAAAACCGAGGGTGAGGGTGAGGCTCGGGGCAGAGGGAATCACACAGCTTGCTGTTTTATTTCGTGTTCCTGTGCCACATGGTGCACAGGGGTTTAAGTACGAGCCGAAGCTGCTTTAGAGAACGCNGGTTTAAATAGGAGCCGAATCTGCTTTAGAGAACGCCTGTTCTCCGTGAGTCACCGAGGGTGAGTCACGCACACCGACACAGGATCAGAAAGCCTTCCATTTTGCAAATGATAAGTGATGATGATAGTTAAGCAAGGGAGTCCACTGTGACTCTCCTATTCCAAGATGTGTCATTATAAACCTGATGGAGCGCCCGCAAAGAAAATACCATGCTCCAACTGCTTTGTTAGTTGTCCTTTCCTAGATAAAAGGAACATCCATACACATTTTAAGTTTCACCTTCACATTCTTTTATGCTTTCATCCTCAGAGGGGTGACTATGGAAAATGTCTGTAATGCAGCTACATCTATCTATCAGCCTAGCTCTCCCTGCTTCATCCCAGTAATAGCCAATACCAATGGTTATGCAGAGCCCTACAATGGTACCTCCAGGAACAAAAAAATGTGGCTTAGAAAGATTTTTTTTAAATTACTAAAGAATATTTTTTCATTTTCCATCCTCTACATATGTCATTTTCTTCTGATGAGTACCTCTAAATTTTGCCCTTGAGTCATTACACGCACAGTGGATGTAAGATGCTAAATCCAACAGGCTATTCTGACCACCAGATGGAAAAGTTTCCCTTCAGCACCTACAAAACCATACATATGTAAATACGAATCTCATTATATATTAGGTATGAGTAGGTATACCTGCAAGTATCTGTAATCACATATAAAGTAAAATAAACACATGAAAAAATGCTAAGGTTCACCAGAAAATGGGCAAAATATAAGGGATCAAGATTAAGGTAAGCAACAAACTTTATTTGGCTTCTTTCTGCCTATGTGCCATAGCACAGTCCTTAATTACATTACTGTGTCTTATTTTTCTTCATTTTCTTCCTCATCTATGGAAACAAGGCTTGTGAAACTTGGCTATTTTTCAGTATTATATTTTAGCTTTATCCAGCATATGGCTTCATGAACTGTTCAGCTCTGCAATGGACACAAAATTATTATTTTCTTCTCCCCTTCTTTTTGTGGGGACACCATAATGGTTGTTTATAATTTTTGCTGCATTTAGGATTATACCTTCATGATACTACTGTGAAGAAATGTGAAATCATTGTCTCTGGTTTACATGCATAAAAAACTGAGGCAGAGACTAATATGAACATTCTCAAATGTGTCACTTAATTTGGGATTACCAACTCAAAAAATTACAGTCCGATTCTTAGAGTGTTTGGCATGTCCACAATACTTTCTCTGTTCAGAGCAGAGATCATCTTGACCTTAAACATGTTTGCGGGAAGTCTGCAGCTCTAACAATCAGATCTCTGACCCAAAAAAATCAGGCTTCCCATGGAAGTAACTTGCCTGTCAACAGATGAAATCTCTGGACACGAAGCCTCTGGACATCCCGTTCTGCACGATGCCCACCTTTGACAGAGCTCTGTAGACGACTGTTTTCTTCACCCGCTTTCCTTATTCCAGGCACGAGACATCCATTCATTTCCACAACACAAGCAAGGAGGATGTCCGCCTACAGTCACCACATTGCTCAGATACATCACCAGAGCACACAATGTCCTTTGCAACAAACCAGACATGGGTCCTAAAATCAAAAAAAGTGACATCATTGAGACGGTGCTATGCAGATTAGGAACTAGGGTGATGATTAAGTTGCAGACACAGTGCCTGGCATTTTGTAGCATTCTTCTTTTGAGCTCTCAGCCACAGTGTAATGCATATGTCATTGTTCTTAGGTTTATTTATATGTTTTGCCCAATTCCAAGTTCTTTGGTTTACCTTTGTTAGTTTCTTCTAATTTTCAGTTCCTCCATTGCACCCATGATGGAACAAAGACAGCTTTCAATATGGAAATCACCACATAAACAGTTTAGACTTGATGGGGCCCAAACCACTGGCAATAGAGTCTTCTTACAGAAATGCTTAGCAACATTGTCTTAAGCCATTGGTATCACTGCAATCTACAGCTCTCCATTCCAGATGGGTTGGACTGAAAAACAGTGTTATAAACAGAGTTTGAAAATCCAGCCCACAAAATGTATGATTTCTTTTGACAGGACACTGTTGAGCCTTTTCATTTTCATCGGCCTGCCTCTTTGCAGGGCCTGTTCACAAGGTGTCTGCAGTGGAAAGCATGTATTACATGCATAAGGTTCTTCTTCTGTGCTCCCCAGGGTAGGCACCATCAATGAGAATCTCAAAACAGCCCCACTTAACTTCATGGCTATGGGGTATCTGAATCCCTGAAGCAGCTTTAAAAATCTTGACTTGCAAGCACAATTGTTTGAAAACTATGACAGTCTGCCTTGGTGGTGATATGAATAATAATGATAAAATGCAGCATATATGCATTGGTCATTTAATTTAGGCTTGACTGGAGACTTAGCAATGCCAACTTCCTTCAAAATTGAGTGCCTGTGAGCAGTGCAAAGGTCACAGAAAGAGAGCTTCCTACTACTGAGGTAGGATCAAACCAGGATCACAGTCTTTTCATGTGATGTGCACTAAATTTAAAAAATAATAAAAAAACAAACAAGAAACAGCAACAAAAAACCAGCCCAACAATGTGCTTGATGAGTTTAAGACCTGCAGGAAAATATTTAGTGTCACACAACAATGAAAGGAATTGGTACGAAGCATAAATGGCAAAGCAGTGAAAAGAACTGACACAAAGCATACTGGCATGTACAGCAACACCCACACAATCAAAAGCATTCAAGGAAATTAAAAAAAGAATCAAATGACTAAAGATCTAGCTATGCAAGGGAGTTGTATAGCAAAAGTAATCTCCATCCACAGCTATCCCAGAGATTTGAATGAGCTGGAATTTCAAGAATAGGTTGAATCAGTTGGCAAAAGAAAAAGAAAGAAAATTAATTAGGGGTAGAAAGAGAGCTCAGAAATACAATCAAATACCCCACTCAACCTTCTTGTTCATCTGNAAAAACAAAAAACAAACCAAACCTAAAACCAATCCTTTCCGAATTTTGACTGTTTGGTTTAACATCCCAGTTTGGATCCAAATCTATACTGAGTCTTTACTTCTGTCACTTCCTATCACATCACAAAGGAAGAGCATACATCTGGATGCAATGTAATAATGAGACAAAACATAACAAACACTGCAATGGTTACCTTTGCAACTTAAACACTCTGGAGTTTTTTCATGTGATACTCTGTGCACTGGGGATTTTTGGAAATTCAGGGAGTAAAATGCAGGAATGCCCAATGAGCCCCATTCAGTTCCATGACAGCATTTGTCTCTTAGTTACAGCAAGGGTAATGTTATCAGCACCAAGCAACCCAGAAGAAAATTATCAATTGGTTACCAAGAAACCTAATGATTTCATCAATATTATTTTACCAGTTACAAAGGTCATTTGGAGAAGTAATGCCACACGAAATGTGCTTGTGAAGTGGGTGATGTGTGGGTGGCTGTTAAGGGTCAACACTTCATTTCTCATTTCTTTAATTGATACTTCTGAATGAGTATTAATTGAGCTGCAATGAGAAGAGTGTGCAGTTTGACAATGCAAGTGACAGGATGGAAGTGCCATTTGCAGAGTGTATATAACCACAGCTAACACCCTCAAAGCGTTAATTCCATTTTATGTCTTTCACATTTAATAGCAAATTTGCCATTTAATCTTTAAGACAGAAGTTACTTATTCTCAATCTACCTCTCACTTGCACTGATATAATCTCATGCCACTCAGACTGGCCTGTGGCATGAAGCACATCACACTTTCAAATCAGGTCCATTTTTTCATTAGCTCATATCCTTCCTGAGATGCCCTCCTTTACAGATGGCTGATCAGCAATCAACACTAGTTTGTTTCAATCAGAAAAGCAGCCGTAACTTCTCATTTAAAGACTGTTCCTGGAGAAGCGCATTAGTCGAAGGCATAAAGCTGGCACTGGGGCAACAGTGACTCACAACTGATTTCTTTTAGGATTTTTTTTAAAGAGATAGACCTCTTTTTATGTGGAGACCTGTTTTTTATTTTAAAAGGAAGCATAATGAAATCCATGCCTTTGCATGGGAGCTCTTCCTGTAGCGTGGGCAGGTGCCAATAGACTGTAAATCTGAAGAGTGAATACAAAAGGTAGCAAAATCCCTGGAGGAAGCCAGGGAATAGTTCCCATATGTACTTGTTGACTCTTTCTCCCTCTCTGTTCCTCCTCCAGCAATGCAGTGTGTTGCCCTTTGAGCCTACTTGACTGAGGTTAAGCATTTACACTTTTTCAGAGGACAGTCAGTCCACTCAGGGAGATACTGGCTTGCATAGCAGGAGACTTCAAAATTATTTCCTCTCTGCTTGGGCAGCTCAAAAACACACGTGCACAGAAGCAAAGGTCAGATGTCATCCAAGTGGTGTGAGAGTGCCAGCTAAATGCTTGGGATATATTTTTATATTGGCCTCAGCTCAGCCTCCAATTCTATGGGAATCTACTTGGCACCCACAATTCTCTCCAGTGCATTAACCCTGGGTGCAAATGATAGGATTTAGCCTTCCAGCACTGACTAGTGGGTGCAGTCAGATAGCTAGATAACTTAATGATATCATTCACACTCACAGTTAACTACAGGTAGAAAAGAAAGCTGGAGCTGCTGGAAAAAGACAGAAAAGGAGACGGAGGTCTTTTTCCCTCTCTCTCCCCCTCCCCCAACCCCACAACCAGATTTCTTGTATTCAGTGAGGATTTGCTTTTTAGCTTGCAGTCCTCATTGCCTCTTTCCCTGTGGTGGCCATTTGCAGTTGAGTGCGTCAGTCTCCTGCTTAGTCTTTTTCCTTCTGTTTGCGCAAGCTGGCAATCCACATGCTATCCACCTTTCTTTCCTTATTCCTTGCTTTCTCCTCTTTCATGTCACACACATAGTTACTTTTCTATTTGAGTTCATCCCAGTGGTAACTTTTGCCTATTCTCGTCTGCCCCTACCCCTCTGGATTTTAATTGCTTGTTAATTCTGTATGGCTTTTTTCTTTTTTTTTCTTTTTCCCCCAGAACTGCTGATAATTTTTGGATACTCAGTTACTTCAATCAGATGTTTTACCCACTAATCACCATATTCTGTAGTCCTTTACCCACATCCCTTACATTATTCTCCTTTGCCCTCTCCCAATTTCTTATATGCAACCAAGCCTGCCTTCAAAGAAACTGAGGAGAAATCTGTCTTCCTGCACACTTGCCCCTGTTGATGTTTTATACAAGTAAGTATGTGTGATGTCATCCACATGTCATCATCTCATCCATGATTCCAGAAGGATGGCTTTGGATGGCAATTGCTTCACAGGCTCATGGAAGCAGGGACTAAAAAAGGACCTCTTCACTACCTGAGGTCTGTGGATTCCAGGAACAGACACAAAGAAACTAAAGTAATAAAATTATGCTGGTAAAACCTGCATTGGCAAAAGGCACCCAGGAGAGGCAGAGCTTCTGTAACCAGTGGGTGTGGACCCACCTTGCATGCCTTTTTTGTTTCCATGAACACCTGCTACTTTATGCCTAAACCAAATGTGCTCTGAGCCCAAAGATACTATGAAACTTAATTACTACTCCAGTTTAGTATGAAGCCAGTGCTCAAATGGCTGAATTACACCATTTGGAAAGGACAATTGGTTATTACACTTATCAGATTGTTTGTGACAGGAATGGGTTAATTTTCCTAACCTTTTCTGTTCTTGTTCCACTCACAGGGTTGTCAAAAGGATGGATAAACGTGTTGCTATTTTCTGGTTTTGTTTCAATGTCTATCACAAGAGTGGACCAATTTCATACCATTTGCTGCTTTCATTACTGTCTCAGGGTTGTCACAAGAATTGATAAATTTCAGACTGTTTTTCTTGTCCTCATTACAATCTTAAGGTTGTCATGAGAATGAATTGATTTTGTGCCATTTTCTGTTCTCATTACAGTCTTTGTCATGAGAATGGCTTCATTTGGGGCCATTTTTGTTCCTGTTACTTACAATCTTTTGTCACAAGAACAGGGATTATTTGATGAAAATGAGAAGACAGCATCTCAGACACTGAGATTCAGGGATAACTTGTTCTTGTGACAGAGATCATAACGAGGACAGAAAGCAGTACAGAATGTATCCATTCTCAGGATGATTTTAAAGGTTGTGATTTTATGACCCTGATTGTGCCAACTGGCTTCACCAGGAGATTTTACCACTTTCATTGTAGTAACCACTACTTAATTCATGCTGCTGGTAGATTTCTCCCTACTCAGCAAGGGAAGGTGTATTTATACAGGGGCTATGAGAAGTATTGTAGATGAGCAACACTGGATAGGCTTTGGTATCCACAGGAACACATATTTCAAACTCCAGCTGGGACTTAGAATTCAGGTAGGAATCACCACTATGAAGGCAGTCATTGAGTACACTGATGCGTTTTGGAGGGTTAAAAACACAGAAGAGACGTGGGTTTGAGTGCCTGGTTGATCTTGGGTTTGCCTATGTTGCCTGCATAGCCAGCTTTATCTGAGAGCTCTGGGACTCTGAGTTCAAATGAAGGTAAACCAGTGACTGCAAACGAGCTCCTACAACTCAGCTAAGAATGAGTTACTGCAAATGAAAAGGCGGAAGTGAGAGATCAAGGCATGTACAACATCCAGGGCCCAGAAAGCCTCGAAGTAATTATTGCATTCCCAAAGGTGATCAAAGAGAAGCACCAGGAAATGTTCAATAAAGCAGAGACTCATACAGCACATGCGAAGGGAGTGGGAATGAAAAAGGCATCACAGTAAGACTGAAGCTATGGACAGGGAAAATCAGAAAGTAGTTGTGGAGGTGGGGACAAGAAGCTCCACCAGAAGAAAGAATGCTAAGGCATAGCCAAACACTCAAATGCTCAGATTAGGTTGGTGGAAGGCAGAGAACTGAAAGGGAAGATAAGAAAAGGAGAAAACTAAAGAAAAACACTTTTCTCCATGACAGGATGGACAAGGGAGCCCTGAAGAAGGTACATGTGTTTACCAGCCACGTTTTTGGTAACGTTAAGCAAGTGGTAACCTACTGCTTTGAAAGACCTTGCATTAACTACTTTTGAGCTCACCAGCTTTTATTTTGCAGCAACTAAGAATTTATTCCTGATTTTAGATTTCTGGTTTCTTCAGAAATTGAATAAGAGGATGTATGCATGGTATTCCCTTTGACAGGCCTCATGAGATAGATCCAAAGAAGAGGTGACTTGGGAGCCATCGCCATAAGGGGGATTTAAGCTGTGAACCAACCCAAAAGGAGACCACGCTAACTGGAATACATCACTGAAACTGCTTGGATAATCATTCTGCAAAGCTGTCTGGGAAATCAGCACTTATCTGAAAATAAGTGTACCTGAGCAGTCAAAGACATCACCAGTAAAAGGAGCGCGAGAGGGATGGACGTTCCCCACTCTCTAAGTAAAATAAAGCAGGAATGCTGCAGTAAATAGACCTGACAGATGATACCTGGTACTTCCCAGGCCAATTTCTATGAATGTTTTATTGATCTTTTACATTCTGATTTGTCCATCAGATCTTATGATCCTTTGCTTTGTCTGTCCCATACCTCCCCCCTACTGCCCCCACATTTACCATATGTACTTAATCTCACTGCTCTGTCTACCATCTGCCATTGTTTGAAGTATATGGGAATATAAGTTTAATCATAAAAGTGGTGGCCCTGGCTGTGTATACTACACGAATGTTCAACTTTCAGAAGATGAAGTGACCTCCAAATGCCTTACTGCTTTTCATTAATTTCTCTGTATAATTGAACATTTTTCGGCATCTCATTTAACAAACTGTTAAGCTCCTTATTGCACAGAAGGGCCATGTGATGTGCAGGGATTCTGAAATGCTTCCCCTTATTCACAATTCTCCTACTAATATCCTGGGCATTATTAGTAGTTCACAAAGCCAGCACATTTTCTTTTTGATAAGTGTCCCTGTTCTGCCCTCCTTTGTCCACCTCCAAATGCCTCCTAGTACTTACAAAGAATAAAGCCGTGCTGCCTAACTAGCCTGGTGCTCTGGATTGCTACCCCTACTCACTCGGTTGCCTGTAAGGGGATGTACTTATATCATGAAAGATAAATCCCAGCTAGAAATACAGGTCCCTGACAACCTAATCACTGAAACCCTGTCAAGTAACCCCTAATTTTAAAGCAAGTGGTTAATTCCCAGCAAATTGATTTATGCACTGTTTGAGGTTTGGTGAGTTGTGTTGTTCATCTGTTATTACCACGAACTCAGCTCAGCCTATTCATTTAGACCACTGACACAACACAGTGCATCTCCCAAGAAAATATCCTTTGTCAGCACATCTAGAATTTGCTAATTAAATCAACGATGACATTATTCACTTTCTGAAAAAGCAACTTCTCTTTCTTGCCCCCATTAATACACGTGTGTGCATAAACATACACACACCCAAGCATGGTTTTTACCTGGCATTTGTAAATGTGTGCAGTCCAAAACTTTGAATTATCTTTATTAACTGTTTTAGTCAGCTCTAGATCATCTGAACACCTCAGTAGACACGTGCTGTCTACATGCCCATAAACTCAGTTACCTCTAAAGTGCGTGTGCATCTACGTGTGCATGTGTGTGTGAATGGGGCAATCACGAGTCTCACTTTTTCAGAGCACACCCCAAAACGTGAATTTCAATAAAATGGTTGGGTTGGCCAGCAAGTTCTTTTCTCATATGTGTTATTGTAGCTGGAGTGAATTCAAAACACCAGAAGAGACAGGACAACCTCCAAGCCCTGTAATTATGGGTCCGTAATACCACTGCAACTCTTTGTACTATTTAAGGTACAGACAATAGAAGAAGACAGAAATTAGCCTTTTTTGAGCATCCAGTAAATTTTTCAAAGACTTCTTGAGAGGTTAAAAACTTGGAATAAGTGGCCAAAATAAAACGATGTATGCTCAGGCTCCTGCTTCCCTATGTGTTAGGTGCCATGGAAGGAAGCCTTTATCTGCACATAGATATGCCCCGGCAAAGGCCCTTGGTTGTGCTTGGGACACTGTTTGCCTTGCAGAGCCACCTTAATTTGGTAATACCTTCCCCTGGAGGCACAGTATGGCTTTTACCCCCATGATGAATCCCATGTTTCCTCAGCTGCTCTACAGACCACTGGCTTATGACAGCCAGGAGGTTTGCAATGCAGCTGAGGAGAAAGGCATCTGTGACGCTCTATCTCCAGATAAAAAAGGTGTTCTTGATTCTTGTGTGTCACTTCCCCTCTGTGACAGGTGCCTTATCCCCCATTGCCAGACCAGGACATGTCTGCTCTTACAAGGAAATAAACAAGAAGATGACAAGGAAATAGGAAGTTGTTTAAAAACCAAATGACTCTATCACTCTGGTCCATACATAAACCAGAGTGTGGCAACTCACCACCATTACCCTCAGCCTCTAATTGCAGGATAGCAGCTGGTGTTTTATCTTTCTGAAGACTGAGTTAAAACCAAATTTCACTTTCCAGGATAAAGTGGCCCTCAGCAGGCTCAGAAAAATAAAACCAAAAAGAAACACTAGACACTGTGCCATAACCTTCCTTTTCAAAGACAGGAGTGTGGGGGGGGGTATGCAGGAGTGTGCCCTGCATACAATTTTGCTGTATACCTACTGTTTTCTGGCTGGAAAATTCTTTCCAATATCACTATTTATGACTGACCCATTTGTGTTACTACTGAGACATAAGTGGTGGTGCACGGTACCACCCCTTCTAAGCAAGTCTTGAGGTAACACCTCCTTAATCAAATCCAAAGTATCCTCAATTTTTTTCATTCCATTTAATTCTGTTTATTGAAGCCATTTAATACCCTTGTTTAGTCAAATACAGTCCTGATGTATGCTCTTGGCCCGCTGTGGAAAGGTTACAGCATTTCATGCTTTCATTCTTCATATCTGAAGCAGCCGTGCAGTTTTTCCACCAACTCATTGCTTGCTAATGAACTTTTTTTTTTTTAAGCAGCCTGTCATTTTGTTTAATGTTGCAAAATAAGGCAGTCTTTAAGTGGGATCTGATTTTGCTAAGAGATGTCTAAACTTAAGTGAGATAATGGATGTAACAAAATACCACCAAATATGACAGCTTTGTTCTGCCAATGTAATTTGCTGATTCTGGAAACCAAACGCAGAACAGTCTGTGCCAGTCTTAGAAAAGAGGCTTGTTTGACAGATATAAACCTGCTTAAATATCAGCATACACTACATTAAATAGCAGACTTCTGCATTCATTTGTGGGTTTTAGTCACTTGTCATAACACAGGGTTTTTATTTTATTTAAAATGTCTCATTGCTCCTATCACTTTGGTGCCCAAATGCAGTTGGCTGCTTCCCCCTGCCCCCACACCTAAAGATGGAAGGGGATGTTTCTTGACAGAGACATCAAACTCCCCTAATTATACTAATGTTAAAAATCATACCTACCTCTTCCTTCATTTCAGAAAAAAAAGGTTTCTGTCTGTTGTGTTGTGGAGAAACTTTGGGTTGGACTTGGTCATGTTCTTTCTGCAGGTAAAGTAAAAGGTATATGTTCAGAAAGGATGGCTAGGAGCACAGACTGTTCAGGAACTGCTGTTTTTTCTTGTTGACCACGTGCCATTTAGAGATGCCCCTAAACAGAAACCATGAAACAGAGCCATCAGTATTTCCTCGTAGTCAGACTCTCAGTGGTCTCTAACAGTATCTGCATATAGTTCAGATTCAGAGTTGTAAAGTATGTGACCAAAAGTTATTTGATTTACCAAGCTTCTGCATTCATTTGGATCTTTTTAATATCCTCCAACACGTGCACATATATAGACATACCAGGCTATTTTCTGTTTACTTGCTATTGACACTTCCACATTTATCAGGCTTATTTCACCTTACCTTAGTCCTTCTGTCCACAGGCTGCTTCCACAATCTCTTCCTCCTCTCTGCAGTTCTCCCATATTGCTTTTTTATGCTCTCCATTTTTCATATTTCAAGTTATAAAATGTTTGGACCTTGGTTCTTAACAGCAACGTATTTCTTCACTTAAACATTGGTAAGGTCCTTGTGACTTTCCAGGTGCCAATTCTGACATTCTCAAGTAAAATTAACTGTAATTGTCATATATTACATGTTGCCAATATTTCCACAGTAAATTCTGCCCAGGAATGTGATGTTGGCAACCCTTTCTCCTGCAAAGGAGGTGTTTTCTAAATGATCACCCATGTTATAACTCTCCTGCACTTAGACAAGCATTATGCTAGTTTGGCTTCAGACACTTTGGATCAGAACATGAAATGATGATGTTTTTTAGATCAACAAAAGGAAATGGTACTATGATATATCTTCCCACTGAAGGATAAGCATCTAAATATGCTGTCCTGATCCCACTGAAAAAAAAAGGATTTTTCCTAGAGACCTGAATTTTACTTTAATTCTATTCTTACTTATATGGATTAAACTCAGGGAAATCACAGGTTTTTAATTTATTTGAATCAATCAACTTACAAGTCTGTTATTTTAATAGCAAATGAAGCTATTTTTAGGCTAAATGAGCGACTTGTTGGGGGAGACTGTATAATAATTAAAAGGAAAGACAAAAGTAAATCTACCCCACAATTTAGAGTTGCACCCCTGAATCCAGAAAATATCTTTCATATTCTGGTATGCAGCAGATATTTCTCGTTGTGCTACCAGTCTTATTTTGCAAGTATATAATATTTTAAATGTAAATGAATAAAGCAATTAAGCCAAGACCTCTTCAGAAAACTAAGTCAGTACTAGTCTTCTCTTTCCCTATCCCACTAAGGCTCATGTAGTGTAGAGTCAGTGGGTTATTCATGCCTCTTCTTTCAGTCACATAGCAGAAGGAATCATGAGACCCTGTCTTGGCTGCGGAGGCTGTGTAACTGTCCTCTGTCTCATTATGGAACTCAAAAGCCCCAAGAGGCTGGATACAAAACCATTCTTCTGGCCACGGTGTAGTCTCTAGGGACACTGTTATTCTTCCCAAATGGGTAAGACGTGAGGTTTACTAATTTTCTTTGTGAATCTGAAAATTTCAAACACCCTGCAACCAGCAGAGCTCTGCCTGTGAAAAAGCATGGGGGACATGGCGCAGTTTGGACAGGTACAACACAGAGGAATGAGGCCCTGGAGTAAGTCCCGTTTCTCTCCCAGAGAAACACTGGTGAAACACAATGAAGGTTCCCCACCCTAATCCACAAGCATATATTAGGCAGGATGGAGGGTGCTGGGTGGAGGCAGAGGGTTGGCCTTTAATGAGTGGACCTTAAAATCAGTGAGGTTTCCACACCACAAGAAGTAAACTGCAGGAGTGAGTGGGATCGGAAAACTAAGCACTTTAAGCACTGTGTCCTCTGGCAAGAACAGCTACTCAGATTAGATATTAATAGCATGCCTATATGTATAGCCACTGCTAAATGACACAGGATGGATCATTTTCTCTGATAAAGAAAAACATTGTCATTTTACACATTTTAGCAAAATTGCAAATTGCTGGTAATTCCTTACTTCATTTTAAAATAGTAAACCTCTCTCTCATTCTGCATATAAGTTTCCTGTGCCTCAAAGACTTAGGATAGAGCATCTTTATTACTATATAAGTCAGAAGTATGAGCAAAGCATATTATTGTGACATCTCAGTTCCTTCTGAAAAGACTTCCTGGAAGTTTTGACACTCATCGTTTTAGGAGTGGCCAAGATGGGGAAGAAAATTCTGACTTGACACAGGACAGAACATGTCTGAAGGTCAATTTCTTTTTGCCGTGGTAGAAGCTTGTAGGAACCATGCAAATTCAGTGGTGCTGGCATATTTTCCTCAAGATGGATGAACTTAAAAATCCTGGAAATTTTAAGCTCATATTTAATTTGAGCAGTGACAATGAAAGACAAGTTCATTTGTTTAATCCTTCATGTCTTCAGCACCGACAAACCATGCACTTGCAAAAAAAAAAGTTGACTCCACATGTAAAACTCTGAGGTATAGTTACCACTGAGGTAGATGAATCTGGCAGAAGAGATAGGGGAGAAGCTTCACATTATTTTTCCACTGGACATTACTTTTAAATATTAAAACCGCAAACTCTAAGCATTAGGTAACATCTGATTAGTGACTCAAAAGCAAGTCCCACAGACAGATATAAAGGTGATTAGCGAGATCTTTGCCTTTATTTTCCAAAGGGTCCCAGAAGCCTAGCAACATTGCTGGTCTCTGACACACATGGAAATTTGCTACTCAGAATCCTATGGGGAAGAAAATGCACTTTATTACTAAAACTATTCAGAACAATCCATCTTTTTTGAAGGCCAAAACTGAGAGAAGCTATTTAAAGTGAATTTAATGTGACTTCCGCTGTAGAGGATGGGAAGCCAAAAGGAGAAGTTAAAAAAAAAATCAATGCATGCCAGGAGTCAGAGAACCACCCACTCATCCAGGCAAGCCAGAGAAGAGTGCAGGAGACACAGCTGCCAGATAAAATACATTACAAACCGAACAAGATCCAAAATATTGATGATCCCAACCATCAGCAGAAACAGGAGAACCAAGAGAATTTAACTACATCTGCAGAGTCTAAACCTGAATTAAAAATGAGGGCTGACTGCTCCGGTCAAACAAGCATCATCACCAGGAATCCAAGCAAAATAGAGGCTTTATTCCTGTATTTTTATTCACACCAAATTGTTCATACTAGTTAAATTATCCCATTGACTACAGCAAAGCTACGTGAGTCACAGCATCCTATACGAAGTTATTTGAGGCACTAGATTTATTTGAGTCCTAAGTGGTAGTTTCCTTTCAGTCTCTTAGAACACGGAGCTAGAAAGCAGGTGGATGACACAGACAAGGCCATATAATGGGTGAGGGTGGGCATCAAGTTGAGAGCTCATGACCAGTCCAAAAACAAAGCCCTCCTGTCTCGGTTTGGGAGACAAAGATGTTCGGGAGGAAACGCTCAGGGATGAGCACCTCCTCCCAAGGGAAAAGGGATTCCCCTCTTCCCTCCGTCAATGAAACAAATTAACAACAGCAAATGAAAGTGGAGAAAAAAAAGGTGACTATTTATTAACACGGAAAAAAACTATCTATTAACACAAAATGAAAGTGGGAGAAACAAAGAGAACAAAATGGGAGAAGGGTGCCTGCAAGGAGCCGATGGCACAGTGGGTGGATCTGGTGGATCTTGGTGACTCTGCCTCCTCACTCACGGGTGTGGCGTTCCTCGCAGCTCAGACCGGCCGGGGCCATCCCACCGGCCCGCTGAGGCCACCCCGCAGGCTCCTCAGTCTGAAGAGACAGGAAGGAGGGTAGGGAGGCCAGGGGGAGGGAAAGGAAAACCAAACAAAACCTCCTTCAAACTAGCACAGGATGGAGAGCCATCCCCTCACAAAGTCTCAGTTAAGAGCTGCCAACCTGCCGCCTCTCCGAGAGCCATTGACCCCCCACCTTGGCCATTGGGCCGAGCCGCTTTTATCGCTGCCTTGCATGTGCCGGTTCGGTTAAACCGATCTCAGCTCAGGCCCTGCCCCTCCGGTCTGTCTTAAATGTACAGTGGCAGTGGGCATTAAGCAGGCAGGTAAGGAATAAAGTGGTTTCATAATGTCACCCCAGGATACCCTCCCCACAGGTTCCTGGGGGAAGGACACTCTCCTGGATTCCCTCTCACCTGTAGAACAATTTCAGATGCACTACTGGACACACACTGGGCAGGATGCCTCACCTCTCACCCCATGACACTCCTGGTGATCTAGCAGAGCTGTGTTGCTGCCGTACAAAGGGGAAAGCCCAGACTTGAAATTGCATCTCCTAGTTCTTGGCTGACCAACAGCCTTGGAAGGGGACCTTGATCCAACACAGCTGCAGAAAATTGAAATAGCTGCAGACCCACCAGACAGAGGGTTGACCAAGGACAGCCATCATCAGAAAACCTGTTGAGGCTCCAGATCTCCTGGGTATCATACAGAAAACTGCCTGCACGCTGAGACAGAATTACAGAATCATAAAGGTTGAAAGATACCTTCAAGATCATCTTGTCTAACCATCAACCCAGCATCACCATAATCACCCCTAAACCATATCCCCAAGTGCCACATCCAGATACCTCTTAACACTTCCAGAAAGGGTTACTCCACCACATCCCTAATCAAATTATTCCAATGCCTGAACACTCTTTCAGTGGAATTTTTTTCTAATATCTAACCTGAACCTTCCCTATAGAGCAGATATTAAGATAAGAGGCTGTCATAACTCTTGCCCTATGCATATCACCAGATCAGCAAGGTTCCTTGTTCCATTCTGGACCTCATTCAGTTTTACACAAGCCTTTCCACGCTGTCATCAAGGGTGCAAAGTCTTTGGGTCCTGCTTTGGAAAAGCATGTATTGATCAAATCTCCCTTCAATTACACCAATGAGAGCACTCTCATGTCTGAAGCCAGCTTCAAACTAACTGGTATGAGGTAAAAAATGCATTGGTGCTGTAGCAGAGCTATTTGTTCATCCTTCAAGGCAGGTAGGCTAACATTCTAGTACTTTTCTGTATGAGGGTCTAACTTGACTGAGTTAGTGAATACTACTGTATGATTATCAGAGGGAGTTTGATTCATTAAGACTGACGGATGGTACCAGTAAGGATTCCTTTTGAAGCTTGTAGAAAAGATAACTTCTACTCTCTTAATTAAAACACCATATGTAATTAAATATTGTACAATACATAGCTATATAAACGATTAGTCCTCAAACCATGTTTTAGTCTTCATTTTAGCTTCTTCTCTCCAAACCCTCAGAGAGATATTTGTGACTACAGACCCATTTGCAGGTACAAGGTTTTGGGGTTTTGTTACCTTTCCAGTTCAGTATTTCCAGTGTGACTCCCAGAGGTGATGGGAGTGCTCTCCTCACCCAGCCTCGGGTTTTCCAACTCCAGCATCAGGAGGTAGAGAAGTGAGTTTGCATCTGCACTGAAGGCAGCCTGGGGGTTAAGGGCAATAATACTTCACCCATACTTGAAGAGCAGAACTAGGGCAATTGGAACACTTTGCAGCTGGGTACTTCATGGGTTTGGCATAGATATTCAGAAAAATTAACAGAATAAACTTTGGACTTTGGTGCCTCTTATGCTTCACTATAGTACAATATTGTCTATGGTTTTTTTCCTGGAAAACTTTTACAGGAAAATGGTGGATGGAAATACTGGACTCCCAAAGGGTTGTCAGAGACCTTTCTTCTAGTCCTCTTAACCTAATTTTTGCATTACACTTGCCACTTTGACCCTGACACAGAGCAGGAATGTATGATCAAGGTTACTTTGCCATAGTGCAAACACTGTAGTTTGTCACAAACATAAAATAAGGTGACCCCTGAGATAGTAGGGCTGCAATTCAAAGACTCTCCTGTTTGCCCTAGTTAATGAAGAATAAAATGTATTAGTCTGTAATGGAGAGAATTTTTGGTAACCTTCCTGCACGAGATACCCAGAGTGAAAGTCCTTTAGCAGTTCAGTAAAAAAGGCTTATAAACATGTTTTCTTTACGCCTATGTACACAACAGGGAAAACCATATAATAGAAGTGGATTATTCAGAAAAAATGTTTTGCTGAAAACTTGATAAAAAAGGTTTTGGTCCCATGGCAGAAAGCTTAGTTACAAAAGAAGAGGAAAAGAGGCTGCTCACCACTTACAGCCCCTTATCTAGCAGATGTTATCAAGGTTTCAGTTCAGCCTTACCTGCACTGAAAGCACAAAGGAAGAGCTTCACAGGCACAATTACACCCTGCAACTTTCCCCCCTTGAGCCTGAAAGTGCGTCTCACTCAGGGGAGTCCCAAACAGTTAGGTTCAACACTGGTAAAAATATTACTGCCATTAGCAATATGGACAACTTTCCAGCTAGAAAGGAATTCCAGTTGGCAAGGACCTGCATCATGCAGCACACAGAGACATCCCTACAAAGGAGGCAGAATATTTCCCCTCAGCTTTGCTCTCTTGCAGTGGTGCCTGGTTTTCCCAGGGAGCCCAGCACTCAGCTCCTCTGCAAATCTGACTCCAAACTCTGTCTGCCCTGGCCCTTGGAGCCTGCTTTGAATGGGCAATGAGCCATTCCTATAGCTGACTGCAATCTTCATTGAATAAACGAGGCAGATACCCTTTTTAATGAATGAAAAACATTCCCTTTTATTATAGTGGCTCAGACAAAAAAAAATGGGGGTGGAGAGAGTTCTAATAATTCAGGTATGATTAAAAAGAGGATATTTACTGGCTTGTAGGCCTTGGGGAGAAAAAAACAACACGGCAGCATGGTTTCTGTATACATCCCTAGGGAAAACTTCAAGAAATAAGAAAATGCATATAGCCATTGTTCTTGTGCATTATGCAAGCTTTAAAAAAAATAGATAGGGCTGAGTTTCAGAGTATCAAGAAAAGTATTTGGGCTGCATTTAAGTGAGAAGGATTAGCTTGCATGATGTTGATTTATAAATGGCAACAACCAATCCCTTATATTCTCTCCTGCAGCCATCTCTCCTGCACAGTAATTCCCAATGTTCCCTTTTGAAAGCCCTTGATACTCAGTTAGCCCCGAGGTATAATGTTTGATAATATAACTACTGCTTCTGTCACTGCGTTTTGTACAAACGCATTATATGTGGCCCAGAATGGTAAAGATTTATGTATGGGTATGGAAAATAAAAATCAGCATTGATTAAAAGCCCCAGATAGACCATCCAATCCCGCCCAGAGAACATCAGTTATTTTGCATTTTGACGTGGCGATTGATAACTCATAAATGCAAGCAGGAATGACAAATGCGGATGGAAACTGGCTTTGACAAAAACGATAACAGTATCAGTCTCGAGGGGCGATGGAGGTATAAGCAGGAGCTGTTTAAAATATTTAATCATTTTATGAAGGCTGCAAGATGTTGTTTGACCCTGAAGGAGTGTGAATGTCACATGGATCAGAAATTGCCAAGTCTTTGAAGTGAAATAAAAAAAAATGGTGTTATTATAGATCCTTCTTGACATCCTATCATTTTTGTATAGGATTAAAAATATGTATACAAAGCTCTAGATAAAGGACTCCGGCAAAAGATGTCTTGGTTGAAGGGAAAAAAAAAAGTAAAGACATACTGTTGTGAATTTTTACTTCAAAATCCCAAAGCGTCTCTTTTATATTCTTCTGGAATGGCATGAATAGAACGAGCAGCCCCCTAGTAAAAAGACTCCTTTGGTTTTTAACTACAGGGTAAATTACGCCTCACTTTTGTTACCTTGGGTCTGACTTTTGGTCTTCAAAATAAAACCTTTTTTTTTTTCCCCTTGTACTTAACTGAGCGAGGGGTATTGTGTGTGAATGTATATAAGTATATCCATATGACCCCTAGCTGTAACACTACATTAAACATATTTATTTTATTATATACACGCACAAAGATATGCAATGTGCAAGGTGTGGGGGTTTTTTTATGGGAGAGGGAGGAACTGGCAACTCAACAGTGAATTGATATTCTTAATTCTTATCTACATTTGTGTTTTCAAATTTTCCAGGTCTTCCAGAAGACCTGGAACCTAACCAGTCAAGAAAAAGTACCAAAGCCACAAGTAAATTCTGAGTGAATATTCCCACATGAATGAGGATTAGTTTATGTTTCACTGTGGTATATCAGCAGATGAAATATTACACTGTATATTTCCTCTTTATCTGGTGTATTTCTTCCCTCCCTCCCTCTTCTGTACCTTCATCTCTCCCTTAAGTAACTGGGCTTTGCCTTATTTTATTATTTGAATTTTGTTTAGTCAGGGGCATGTGGATGTTTAGAAGGACATTTATTTCAAGGGGAGGGAGGATTTCTGAAAACTGTAGTTCTTTTAGGGTCTGGTTTTGTCTTGTCCTTGAAATATGCTCTTTCTTTTCTTTCCAGTTTGGCCTGTTCCATATATTTCTTCAGGGCAATTAATCATTTAGACTCGACATATAATTTGTTTATTCAGTAGTTATATATATGCAACCTTTCTTTTCTTCCCTCCCATTAAAGATTTTGCTTTCCTATCACAGATGTTTTCATCAAACCTCTGTTTTATGCCTTTGCCTAATATTCACTGTTAGAAGCATGCAAAGATCTTACTTGCTTTGTATTAAGTTCCCCTCGCCCTGCCCAAACCACTAGGAAATTACACATATTCAACTTCACAACAGACCCCTCATGGCACAGTGCGGTCACAGCTCTTTGTGTATCCTGTATGAGCTGATCCTTTTATTTGCTTAGGATAGCACAGATGCTTTGTTCCTTGCCGTAGAAGGGATTCTGCCTATTCTCATTTACATGTCCCATTGATTTCAGCTAAGTACATACAGTACATGGTATTGCAGTAAAGACCATAGGAAATATCTCTGTTATTGCAGCATGCTGCACACTCTGCAGCAAATCTGCACTACAATAAACCTCTTCCTGCAGCATCCAGAGATCCTCAAATAGCAGCAGGAGGGAAATGCCTGATGGTGTCCTGAGTGATACGTTACATTTGACTGTCAATTCTGGTCAGCCTGCTGGAGCTGTTCCATCCTGGTTATTTATTAAAGAAATTTCAGGGTCGTTTGGGTTTTTTTTCCCTCCCATTCTTATGAATTCCAGACCTTTTCCTCCTCTGTTCACAAACGAGCTCCCCTCTGAAGTCTGAATGACAAGCCAAACTTCGTGATCTTTACATAGACCCTTACAACAATCAGCTTTTTGAATACTTTTGCAGGAATATTTCATGCTGACGGACAATGCCAGAAAGGACATATGCTTTTGTTGCCATTTTACTCGCACACCTTCCCTCAGTATGTCCCAGTCAAATCCAAGACTGTTGATTTTAATTTGCCATGTCTCCTGGTAACAACAGGAGCGCATTCCTTTCAGACGGGACCCAATTTGTCCCACGACATTTGCCTCTATTTTAAGCTAATAAAATTCCTCCCTGCATTTTTTATTTCTTTTTTCCCTGTCACTGCAAGAGGGTCTGTCTCTCTAATGACACAGGTGGATGTGGTACTTGCCAAGGGGAGCAAAGTATTAAGAGCAGAAAAATATCTACTGACATTTCACCACGTGAGTGGCTTTGGGATGGCACAGGGAACACTCTCTCTGGCAGAAAAATCCCCAGGCCAGGTCTTTGCTGTAGACAGGGTATTTTCTATTCGGGCCAGTACACAACAGGGCTGTGACTGACACCTCAATGTCACCTCCAGCTTTGAGCCCATTTGCAGTTGAAGGTGCCAGCCGTCGTGGGTCAGCTCCCCTCTCAGAGGAGAGAGCAAAGCCCAGCTTGTCCAGCCAGCAAATTCAGATAAATTTGGCTCACCTAAATTATTTGCAGCTCCAATTCCTGTTTAGACATGTGTACTTTTTAAATACAAGTACAAATGAAAGCCAACAAAGGAGAGCTATTTTGTATAGCCATAGCCTCCGACTTGGACATCTAACTGCTTTTAATTGGAACTGTAAGTCACTCAGCCATCAAAATAAATGCTGGTCAGAAAGTAGCAGCCAATTTTATAAGCTGGATCCATTAAATGGACCTTACACGCATTTAACTATCTCTGCACCCTCCTCAAATGAGAAGTTTTTGTGCCTACAGTACGAAAGCTAATTCTGCCATTGACATTTCTACAGTCATCCCACCCTGCTGCCTGCCTTCTCCCAGAGCCTGTCATTCTCCATTTTGACACCAGAATGGGATAGCACTTTGGCTTGCCAGTTTTATTTGCCTGAAAATGCAAATATACATAAACCATGACACTCATGAATTTATGATGAATTTGTGGATGACTGTGTGTTCTTCAGCAATTTTTCTTTTGTTAAATAAAGGGCTAATTTGTTAAAACTTTACCTTGATATTCTTGAATCTTAACAGCTAAGGAATGACAAATTTCCCTTGAAGGTACCTTTTATTTCAGAGTAGACTAAATCTTAAACAGAACGATTAAAGATAGTAAAATGTTTTGTTTAGGACCTCTTATTTCACAGTGCAAGATTTTCATGTCAGCAGAAAACTGAAACACAGAAGAATTTAGGGTAGACCCAGTGACCTGCTTTTGTAACTTTTCCATAACCTGTTAGCAATCTGTAGTGGTCATTTTCCTTACAGTTCTTCTCCCCAAACCTCTAATTTCTTTTCCCCCTGGGGATTTCTTTCATGCAACTCTTTAAACCTGCTTGTTTACTCCTTGTCCTATTCCTCCCTCAAGTCATCCCATAGGATTCTTAGTTTGGAAACCTCTTCAGTATAAATCCAACACACAGAAAACACCCCCATTTTGGGACACTGGAGGAATGCCCTGGTAGTTTGGTGCAAAGGTTGGATCATACGTACTTTTATTTAAAAAGTAGCTACTTATGCCAGATAATCTGCTGTCTTCTGTGCTCTGTGTAGATCTGCCGAGGCTGCATCGTGTAAACCAGAGTTTGGTCAGTGCATTTAATTCACCCTTGTTCCTTTGACTATCATTTGTTTATCAGGAAAAGACTGGTCTAGACCTTAATCAAAATGAAGAAAATGAAATTCCTACTAATTAGGGAGATCTCAGCATTTGCTAGATCTTTTCAAAGATGAAGAGGTTAATCATTTGCAGTCAGACAGTAAGAAATGAACCTCTTGTCTCTTCCTTCATCCTCTATGCAGTTCCTCCATTTCAACATCCTTGTTACTAAATCTGAGACAATGTGTAATTATACAGAAGGAGATCTCTCTGGGGTATAGCTGAAGTTGCTTAAATTGTGCTGATTTACAAAGATGAAGGATTTTTATTTTTTCCCCCAACTAGAAAAAAAAATTACCTTTTTTTCATAATGGCAAACAACCTCCTGCAAAGTCAACTCCTTTTCTGAAAGTCATTGCTAGTTTTATAATTTCTGAGTCATTAGATAACAGATAGAACTCCACACTTAGTGGTTTCAAATGTTTATGGTCTGCAATTCATTCTTAATGAGCTCTCTCCATGTCTTTATTCTTCTTCACACCCTCCTGCTGGGAAATGTCTTACTCTGCCTTGGCTTTTGTTAATGATTCCACAATCATTTCAGAGCCATTTCTTCTGCCTTATGTAATTCTGACACTGCATAAGAGCCTGGCTCTGCAGCCTCACAGTTGGAAATGTAACCTTTAATGTATTAATTTCTCTTGCTCAAAACAATTTAACCTCTGTCTTGGTTTTGTGATTGCTAAGTGTTCCAATTAAATGCCTCTTTCATTTTTTGTCCTGGAGGGCTTGATCTTACCAGTATTATGTTTAACATAACCTACCTAGCAAATGATGAGCACTCCAGGGTCCCCTCAAGTGTTCTTTATCAATCCATTATCTATCTCATGAGTGTCTGTCACATTTTCAAAACAACAACAACAACAGAAGAGATTAATTAAACTACTTTTAAACACTAAGTAACAAAAACCACTACAAGTGGAAACAAATAATTACATAGCAGGAGAAGGAGTAATCCAGGAGGAATAAATGCACTCCCCCCTAGCCCCCTGATCAATAGTAACCCATGAATGCTATTTAAATGCTGAATCTTCCACATCAGGATGCAGCCGGGATCAGAAGTTGTAAGAATGTGAAAATTAATCACAGTAACAAAAAGTCTCTGTGTGCTTGTCTTTTTTTATTTCACCACCTGGCACTTAACAAAAAAAAAAATGCCCAGCAAGTTCTGAGAGGTTTTGAACCAGCATCCAGCAAGAAAGCATCTTTTTGAACAGAAAGAGGGAGTAGGACCAGGGGGAAGGTGGAAGGATCGTAAAAATGTCCTCAGATAGGTCACTACCCCTAGCACTAATGCTACTAAATAGTATCATAGCAAGTTGGCTGTCAGATGCTTCAGTGAGGAAATTCCATATTTTCTGTTTCCTCCTAATTTCTTTTTGCCCTAAGTCAAACTTATTTTGACCATCAGCTTTATTACATCAGCTACTAAGACTTTTGCGTAAAGTAACTGAAAGAGTGGTAGAATAAGACTTCAGTTGAGCCCATGCCTGTTTATTCCCAGCTATTATCCAAGTGATGTCTATGTGTGTCTGGACTCAAAATGCTGTACAAGTGACCCGAGAGCAGAGGCAACAGGAGCAGCAGGCTGGCTTGTGTCACAAGTACTGGGGGCCATGCTCAGGCTGCCCACTGATGGTAGGCAACTGGTGCCATCATAGCTGCTGTGCCCAAATTCAAGGCAGCAGCGAGCACTTGAGGTGACCTGCCACTCCCCAGGCCCCTCCATGGGCAGGCATATGAAGGGACAGCAAGACTTCAGCCAGGCATCTGAGGCAGAGGGGAAATGGCTCACGGTCACCAGTGCTGTTTGCTGATGCTTGCAGCTGTAATTCCAAGTACTTCCCAGACAAATGAAATTGTTGTTGGTGTGCATGCTTCACAGGCGTTTTCTGAAAGCAGGAAAGGATACAAGTCATAAGGAATTATTTCAAGGCTAATGTCACTTGCTCAGTCATGATTTCTTTTCCAGCCATCCATCCCCAGGGGCAGTTCAATGGCAGCCCAGGGAGAACCACACCACGAGTGCAGCCTGTCCTCCTTGCTCTTTCATAAGCACTTTCTGGAGTCCAGACGCAGGAGAAGTAGCTTTGGCAAGTTTCTTGACATTAGAGCCAAAAGTGTCCCCCTCTCTCTGTACCCACCCTCCCACACAAGCAGCTGGTCCGGGCTGAGAGTGGTTATTGGTTTCTAATCCCACCTCTCACTTGAAAACTTCAAAAGCTTTAACTCTGCACTTTTCACAGTAGGGTGTTGGTCTGAGAGCTCAGTAGACCTCTGGAAGGAATATGGGAATGTCAGACAAGGCCTTGCACTTTACTGAATGTGCACACACCTCTTCATCCCTGTCTCCTTCCTGTGCTGCTTTGCCTGCTAGGGAAGCTGATAATTTTTCCTTTAGCTTTTGTTTTCAGCTTTCTGCTCTTTTAGTGGGACCTGCCAAGAGCAAGCTCATCTCTAAAGGGTCAAATCTCATTCTGCAAAACACTGCAGCTTCCGAAATCGTTAAAGGGGTGCCTCAAGTATTTACCACTGGCATGAGATTCAGCACCATTTGTCCTGAATTCTCTTAGTTTTCGGGGTGCTTCCACCAAGGCAATACTGCAATAAACTTTCCCACAATGCTTCTAAGTTCCTTAGAGTACTCGTCGGGCAAGCATCTGACTGCCCATGGCTCTACCATTGCATGGTGGCTGTGCTCTCACACAGACACACAAAGGGCACCATTTAGTTGCCCAGATAAAAGTAGCTCCTGCAGTTAGAGATCTCCTAAGTATTCACTTGGTAACTGGGAGATATGAACCTGTGGGAGACCCAGTCAACAGCAACCTGGCAACTGAGAGACCAGGAAGATGCCCAGGGTGTCTCAGATGGTCCTAGATACCTTGATTTAAGCAAATGAGCTGTGCCTAAAGTATCTGAAGCTCCTTAAATGAATGATGAAACTTTTCATGTGCAGGGCAGCCATTATCTGTAGTGCCTCAATCTGGCAGGAACAAAGGAAGGCACCGCCGAGAGCTGGCAGGATGGCAGTGGTCCCTAGGAGTCAATATTTACAAGAGATTGCCAGATGGGTGTGCAGATCTTCCTCATTCCCAGACTAATCAAGAGTCAAAGGAAGCAGGTCAATGTTTGTGATGTTCAGCTCTCCTCTACTGCTTTATGTCCACATTTCCACATAGTGAGGAGACCTTTTCAGTAGTAATGAGATCTCAGGATCCTTTTCAATTACATCGTGGCCATGGAAAGCTGTTGAATAAATGCATTTTTATTTTCAGACTTGCAATTTTTACCTGTATTTATCACAACAGCTCCTGCAATCACAGCCATGAGGTCTGGTTTCAGCAATTATCTGCTACAACAGCGTCTCATTTACTTGCCTCTTGCTTAAAAAGCAAAACCCTGTCTGCTCACAGACCATAGCACTTCAGGAAGAGAACGGTAATTTGTAGACTGACGTTTTACATTCATGGATGTTACACATTGGCAAGCTCAGCCCACAGTGTGCAATCTTTGATAAAACCGAAATTACAAATGTTGCCCCCCTTCAAAAAGAACACGTGGTTCACTGACAAAAACATATTTAAGCGCGTATTGGAAATCTGTGAACAAGTGTGATCTCTAGGGAGACTTTTGAGATGGGATTCTTCAGATCACATTGCCCTTCACTGTGGAGCTTCTTGCTAAGTCCTGTATTCCTACATACTTTGGCACAACAGGACCCTGCTCCTAACTGGAATCTCTAAGCACAAGATAAAAGAAAAATTAACAACAACAACAAAAAAATCACACAGCTGATTCGGGTAAAAGTCACACATTAAGAGTTACACAGAAACAATTATTTTCCAGTGGTTTGGAAATCAATGCTTGTTTAAAACATATTGATAATAACAATTTAAACTCTTCATTACTATCCTTTGAACCATTATCTTTTTTCTGCCTGTAACATTGTATACTATGAGATGTAAATTAAGTGAACTCTTGAGGCATCCTCTAACTTTGGATAGGTTTTATGATTCTGTGAGAATATACCAGCTATATTTCATTTCTCTTGAGGATTCTACTCTTGAGAAAATGGTTAAAAATTTTCCAACATAATTGGGCTTTCACTGGAAAATTAGGAGTTCATTTAAATAATTTATTTCACATAAAGTGTCTTTTTATGTAGAGATTTTCAACTTTACACTGTAAAGGCAAGAACTTCAAACCCGAGAACTTCAATTTCCAACACAAACTAAAACAATTTAGTTTAACAATAGAATGTCTTTGAAAAAAAACTGTCCATTTTCAATTTTAAATGAAAGAAAAACAAATTGTATATGGGCAAAATGCTATTTTCTAATAGTTCTAGAGCTGACCTCTCCATTGAAGTTAATGGACCAGATCATAAGGTATTTATTCAGTATTCTCTTGGGAATTTCTCCAGTTTTACACATGCAATTGCCAAATATCCGAATATTAAGTGTATGAACCTCTGAACATTACTTTCTGGAAACAGTAGTTGCTCAGCATTTATCAGTCTGTGTAACGAACTTCTTCACCCATGGCTGACTATCATCAGATGATGAATGCTCATGCAGTTTTTCTCAAGCTGTGGGATGGAATAATACTGCAAGGCACATTTTTTTTTCCATGAAATAGTCTTCTCACACAACTATGCTAAAGCTGAGCTACTCATTCTATATACAAGAGAACTGCACAGGCGATATTTCTGCTTTTGCTGATCCAGCAAGAAAGACAAGCAAAATGGCTCTCCTGGGTTAGAATCTGTCCAAAAGCAGCAGGGAATGTAAGGATAGGTCTCCTGTGCTTTGAGGAAGGAAGTTTCTGCTGGAGCTTGTACGCTGAAGCCAAAGGTAATTAAGAGTCCAAAATCAACTTAGAAAATTAATAGCATGTTTTTTTTAAAGCTTAGCTCTGCAGAAAATAAATCTCTGATATATCTGCAAGATTTTGTACAAACAAATATACACAGATGCAGGACGAGACATTATAATTTCAATAAAACTCTCACTGCCCAGCAGTTACCAAGATCATGTTAGGTACCTTTCACAATGGATCGAAATGTTCAGGTAGCACCAACAACAAGGAGCTGCAGCACCGAACCCCACAGATGTGCATGCAAATGCAACACAAAAGAAAATTCCGTGGAAATTCAGACACTTTTCTCTGCTAGCTATACATTCTTTATATTGTCTTTTCAAATGCTCACTTCCCGAAAATGAAAACAACTGTCCAGCTGCTGAAGAGCATTGGCAGAAGGTGCTCTGTAGAAGAGATGAGAACTTTGTGATTGTCGTCTATGGATTAATTACTGTCAACAAGTGTCATAAAGCCAACCTGTACTCATGCAGTAAGCAGTAGTAGGCTGTGTGAGTGGAACCATGGACCTCACAGTCATTTTCCACACTGCTGTTCACTCCAGACAACAGTCAGAGTCTCCAGCAAGGGACGGTGGGCGTCTGCTCTGGGGAACACGGACTTAGAACCCCCCAAGCACATCACCATCCCCACTTCTTCCCAATTTCCCTCCAAGAACAACTTTCCAAAAGACTAATCAGCTCAGTTGTCCTAACAGAAAAACAACACTACTAAAAGGAAAAAAAAAAAAGCCCAAACATTGTAGCCTGAGTGCTTCACACAAAAAATAAAAGATCAAAGTCTTTGGGTCTCATCTGTAGCTCTTTCTCAGCCAGATAACCCCACCACCTCTCTCACTAGCATGAGACCACATGCTAGGATTTGTCTGGTACAGTGCTGTGTTGAAGGCTTTGTGCTCCTCTGGGCAATACTTGTGTAATAATAATGGTGTTTTCTTGCAGGAAGCTCATTGTACAACACATGCCATTGGGTTCAACATTTCCCTTCCCCTCAGCATTCAACAGGGAAGTATTTAAGATAATATCAGAAAGTTGCTAAAGAAAGTTTGAAATAAGTAGATGTTGTAATCTGGCAACCAATTTCAGTCTTTTTGTGCAGTGATAGATTTAATAATTTATAAATCAGTGGCATGAACAAAGCAAGAACCAAAACAGAACTACCCATTTCAAAAGTGTAAAGACAGTTAACCTTTAAACAGATGGATAATTCCAGACAGCACTGTAAAATTAATAGAGCCTAAACTGTAGGTCTCAAAGCTGCAGAATACATCTTGGGAGACCATGTTTTTGAGATCATCATAAATCAATTTTTTTCTTATCAGTCCCTTATGCATAAATCGACTACAAGGCCTGCTAGGTTATGAATATGTATGTCATGACATGACAACTGATCCAGTGCTCCAGTATCAAAAGTCCTGTGATCTTATTGCTTATACTGAACCATCAGCCTCTTTACATCACACAGAAACAGTCACAACAACAATATGAAGGCTGGACTGGGAAAAGGTAAGAAGAGGAGATTTTCTGCAGGGAAAATTTTAGTGAATAAAAGCATGGAATATCTTAAGGAATTCTGTTTCCATCTTTGCATTATTTGCAATTCTTTTCCTCATTAAATCATGTCTTTTCAGAGGCATTTTACTTTCCCCAACTAAAATCTTCCAGCTTTAGCAAGGAGCAGAAGGCAAACAGTGAACTATGAGGAACCTGATGGCTTTTCCTGTCTTCATGAACATACATACCCTGTCCATACAAAGGACAAACCTGACCATGCACCAGGACAGTGTAAACACACCCCACAAAAACACACACTTACCAGGAACAAAAATTACTAGAAAACATATTGTTTTGCATTGCCTTAAAAAGCACTTTTGAAAACTTATTTCGTAAAAGGATGCATTTAGAAGTATAGGATATGATCAAAAACCAAATGAGAATAAGGGTTGGGACGGAAGTGAAGCTCAAAGAGTGATGTTACATAGCTGCCAGGCTCAGATATGCCAGTCCCTGGGAGACACTTTCATTAGCAATAAGGAAGATGCTGGCTGTGGAATAAACATGAAACTTGATCTGATGATCTCTTGCCTTGATACCACATAGACCGCTGCTAATTATGAAGCTGCCTGACAAGCAAATAGTGCTCCATATTTATAACAACAGACAAAATCAGCCAATTTGTCATTTTAATGCCTGATATAACTTTGAATTTTCCATAAAAGTGGAAAGGAAATGAGGACCAGAGTTTACAGTTAAAAAAATAATAGAGGGGAACATATTTCTCTGGATTCCCAAAGGTCTTTGTATTTTTCCCTCATCCCACAATACTTCTTCACTCTGGCCTCTGAAGGGATTACTTTTTACTCCTTCAATCACACAGACGTGGAGGTTCTCACCCATAGTAACAACAAGGCAAGGCAACACAGTGAAACCAGCCTGCTGTAACACCAGTATAAAGCAAAAATGAACTGGTATCATCTGAAATTTTGTCCTCACTTTCAATTTCTCCCATCCTGGGTAGGCAGGGGAGCTTTATGTGAACAAAGGCAAATAAAAGGACATTGAACCAGGAGATATGTCCTCACAAAAATTAAACAAATGAGTATCAGCCAGCAACAAACAGGAGGGTTTCAGTCCTCCTTGATTTTGCAGAAACACAGGCAGCATGCACAGAAGCAATGCAATGCTAGAGGTGACTTGCTCACTTTACACACAAAAAACTTATTTGAACAGACACATGCTGAATAGAATATACAACATAAAGCATCTAAGCTATATGTGACACACTTCTGCAGATATCTACCGCCTCTGAGTGCTCAGTATCACATTAACATAAATGCCATTAAGTTCTGGCCCTGTATCATCTTTATTTTTATAGATACATAATTATTGAGAAGAGGCTGTTAACTTTTTATAGACTTTAAATATAGTCTATCAGTTCTCTCTATCTCACTTTGTTTAAGGATTCACCCAGCAGAACAATTGTGTTGCTGCCATATTGCTCTACTTTACAAAAAAATATGTTTCTGCTTCATGGAGTGAGGAGAGGTCCACTGTACCCTCTCAGGTGCACAAGCACTGGCGACACACAGCAATTGATACTGACTCGTCACAGACGAGGCATGGGCACAGCCAACCCTTTAATTTAAGAAAGCTTGGCGCCTAGTTTTAATGTATGTTATAACCTCAGTAGTTCTGCAACATCATAAAAATAATAAAGAGCAATGTCCCATGTCTAGAAACAGAAATTATTTCTATCGGAATTTATGTATTTGGTGTAATTAATTCCAATTTTTTAGCCTTTTTTAACCAGGAATCACTGAGTTCCAGCAGGAGAAGATACTTTAAAAGCTTTTCATGTAGTTTTTTTTTTTAATCGAATTTGCTGCTCCATCTGGTGATGGGACAGAGCAGAACTTTGCAGAATGTTTAAGCACATTTTACTCCCATCATTTTATCTGGAGTGCCCAAAAGAGACACTCAGCATATTTCACATGTCCAAAAGATAAAACAAAGTCTCAACTACTAACTCTTTGATTTTTTTTTTCTTTTTCCACAAAATAGCAAAGAATTACATTTAGTATATATTGTGCACAGAGAAGCTTACCTGAGATTTCCCTCTTGATATGGCCAGAAAATCCTTCTTGGGGGAAAACAAAGATGTCAGATGCTTAAAAAATAACTAAGTATTTTAGATGCTAGTTCAAAAAAAATGTGGTATTTGACTTGCCACCACCTCCACAAAACTAATATTTTTCCTGCTGGGTTTAGTAGCTGAAATACCTCAGTGTTTTCACTGAGCATTACCATGTTTACAATAAAAAGAAAGCCCTACGGGAGTCTCATTTGATTTCATTGCACTGTTTATAAATTAACAAGAAATGGAGACTCTTATGAATGGCAGAGACAAAGAGAAGATACATACGCACTGGGAATTCTGTAATGGCAAAAACAAAATCATCTCTGATGATAAACAAATCCCTGACCAGAGACGGCTGGTTCAGCCAAGGCCTCTGTATCCAAGACATAATGAGGGGTTGTGGTGTGGTGTTTAAAACCTCAGGGCTACTGCAGGGAATGACTGAGGTTAAATCGCGCTGATGAAATCCCAATTCATTGATTGTACTTTTCATTGCTATCCGTGGAGGTGACCGGAAGCAGTAGCAAGCTGTAACCCCGAAGTACAGGATTCTCATTGGTTTTGTAGCGCTGTATTGTAACAGTTTAATCAATGCTGTGGTGGCGATACAGCGCTATTGACCCTGGCAACCAGAAATGCCTCTGCTCTGCCAAGGCACTGCTCCTCCTCAAACATGGGAGCCACGGAGAGCGAAGGGCCACAGGCAGTGAGAGCTCATCCAGATTTTCTAACACCTGAGCACCTGCTGAGGAGCTCCACTGGGCAGCACCACCACCACAGCATTTTGATAACCTGTGCTTTCCACTCAACCATCCTCTAAATACATCTCTTTTCGAGGCAGTATTTATGGAGGCTGCTGGCTCTGCATGGTGTCCCCAAATAGCAAAGACTTTAATATTTTGTTACTTAAGACTTTGATAAAGTGGTCCTGTGCCCTCAGTTTGTGAGGGTTTTGTGAGTGGAAAAACACTCCCAAAATTTTGTGATATTCCCATTTATTGTGAAACACAAATTAACTCCTTTTTTACGCATATTTACCTGAGCAACAGATACAACTCCTCACAGAGCCATCAGAAGAAATAAAATAGATAAATGTGCTCTCCACTTAAGCATGTGTTGAAGTAGTCTCCTGAATTGGGGTATGAATGGTGAAAAACCATAATTGTGTAAGACCTAGATGCAAGTCTTCCCACAGTGATAAGGTTTGGACTATTACTTTGATTAATAGACACAGATTTCAATTTACTTTAATCCTCCAGCATGTTGAAGAATTAGAAGTTTAATGTAAATGTTTGGTGTGAAACAGAATTGAGGAATTTGTGGTGAATTATTTATTCAGCTAATTTAGCCTCTTTTTCTGTTAATGAATTCTTTGCTTTTTTTATAAGTGCATTTGTTATTCCAACTTGTTTGACAAAAGATTTGTGTGAATCTGTTTCAGCTGGTAGTTTGTGAACAAGCTACTGACAAGGACTCTCTTCCCACTCATAGCTGCTTGAGGTTACAGCTGATGAACTGAGCACCTGAGGCTCCTGGTGCTGCTGCTGTCCCCAGACTGGTGACTAATGCTTTTCAAGTAGACATGTGGGAGCTTGTGCAGAGAGGAATGGGGCTGCATGGTAGGATGAAGATTTAGGGAGAGAGATGAAGCTGCCTTTACCTTGTCTTCTGGTCAGTCAGTGCTTACTCCCATCTTACTTTCAGAACTGGTCAGAGTAGGCTACACCTTCATAAGTAAAACAATTTTTCAAGCATGCTACCTCAGCCACAATGCTATTGCTGCATTTCAACAAATTAAAGGATACAAGCAGAGAGAACCAGCTGCTCAAAAGCTACAAATATAAAGTAATTTAGAAGCCTTTGACAGAGGCAGGGAGGCAAGAATTTCTGATAAAGACACAGCTGCAAACAGCTTCGAGCCTTGCAATAACACAAGGAACGTGTATCAATTTCTGTCGCTGCAAACATCGACTGCTGAAACTTAATACCAACCTCGCCTTCGTGGTGATGAAGAGATGACATTTCCATTTTATTGATCTCACAGAGATGCAGTGCAGGCGGTGTCGAAGGGAGCTGGGCATCGGGGCACCACAGCCCATGTCCATGTACAACAGGTGTGTCCGGAGCCCGCCGTGTGGTTTGGTGCCCAGGACGCTGGGACAAGGCAAATCTCTTGGAGGGCTACACATGCAGCTGAGGAAGAGAAACAAGATTCCAGTGGAAAACCAGACTTAACTATAAGATCATTTGTGGCTCTCACCATGTAGAAGACCTTTATCTTCAAATAGAACAATAGAATGCTTCAGGTTGGAAGTGACCTTGGGTTGGAGGGCCATCTAGTCCAAATTTGCTGCCATGGGCAAGGATATCTTCAACTAGATCAGGTTGCTCAGAGTCCTGTCCACCCTGGTTTGAATGTTTCCAGGGACTGGGCATCCACCACTTCTCTGGGCAATCTGTTCCAGTCCCTCACCACACTCATAGTCAAGAATTTCTTCCTAATATCTAATCTAAACCTCCCCTCTTCCAGCTTAAAGTCATTCCCTCTTGACCTATCACTACATACCTTCAGAAAAAGTCCCTTCCATCTTTCTTGATATGCAAGGATTCTCCCCAGAGTCTTCTCTTCTCCAGGCTGAACAATCCAAACTCTCTCAGCCTTTCCTCATAGTAGACATATCTACACATTTGTGTTTAACATTTATGGCACAGTTTATCACAGTAACATACCTTAGGAAAAGTTGCAGCAGCTGAGCTCCTTTGGCCTTTATGAAATGACAAAACATGAAAATATTGCTTTAAAAGGTACTAAGTGCAGATGATCATAAATGCAGGGCAAAGTAAAATTATCACCAGAGAGCACAACACTTGCTCTTCAAAGGACACATTCAGAGGCCTCAGTTATTCAGACATTCTGATTTTCGGCAATAGGAAGTGCTGGGCTTGTCTTGGTGGTTAATTGCAAGGTCCAACAAGACATACTTTACAGCACTTTTTTAATTGCATCAGAGTATTTGTCACATATATGATATCAAAGTTGCTGGCACTGTTATTTTTTATTTTCTTCCTACAAGTTGACGATGTGTGAATAAAAGTGCTTCAGTGCTTTTAACACTGTCCAAGTCATGAAACAGAACACAAAAATATCTTTAGCAGATAAACTGAGGAAGGACCAGGAGCTGCTCATAAACATGTGCCTTTAATTTTGTTTCTGTCATGCACTCCCCTTACAGTTTGCAAGGTGATTTTATTCACAGAGCTAAATTGTTCAAAGGCATGCAACGAGATGTCTGGGGGGAGGGAGGTTGATGTACATTTCTCATATTTGGTTCCTTCTTCAGGAGGGAGCTGAATTCCTTCTGTTGGAGTCCTCACTGAGCTCCTGTCAAGCCAAAGGCCCAAAAGCAAGGAAGAGAGTAAGGATTGAAGCATATTCCATAGATAAAAGTTAATCATGGGGTATTTTTTTACTGGAAAATTTTGACTCTGTCCAAAAAAGAAAAAATTTGGTTTCCTTCATAAAAAGAAAATTCTGTGAATTCTCATTTTATAGTGAAGAAAACATTTCTTTTAAGTCAAATGAAATGTTTTACTTGGCCACAAATTAAATTTTTCATGGTTTTTTTCTATTTGCCTAAAAAAAAGTTTCTTCAGACCAAGAAGAAAGACTTTTTCCCTCCAATATTGCAATGCAGCTAGCCAACTGAAAAGTCAGTTATGTGGATAGCTTTAGATAAAAGTAGCAACTTTTGGCTTTGCTGTGCTACAGAATGAAAAATGAGAGAGATTTCATTTTTCCTACATGCAGGCAGAAAACAGCAATATGATTTTCCACTCCTTTAACTGGGCCTTCTGACTCGGCAGAGAAATACTCTCAAATAAGCTGTGGCAGAAACAGCATCCCACAAGACACAGAAGTGACCTGCTTTCAGAGGGACCCATCAGACCAGCAGATCATCTCCTGGAAGGAAAAGGAGGCACAGGACACGGGAAGGCAGTGACAGAAGCAGGCAAATGGAGACCAATTGGATGGAGTGTCCATAAGGAGAACAGCAGCAGGGGCTGTGAGCCCAGCAGAAGCAAAGGCAGTTGTCTGGGAGGGCCAGTGTATGACAAATCCCAGCATCAGCTCCTTTACTAGTTCCAGTGCTGTACTGTCATACTCATCTTGCTGATGCTTCCCCAGTTGGAAGGAGAGCTATAAGACAACCCAGGGGCTCTGGCCCTGCAAAGATGTGAATGCACCTGGAGTCCTTATCAACACCACTCACCTGGACGCAAACCAGTAGCAATAGAAGAGAGGCTGTGATACCAAAGTGGGTACTGGCAGACCCATTCCCAGAGAAAACCTGATCCTCTCTGCAAGATCCGGTATGCCAGAGCCCTGCCTGCCTTCTAAGTAGATGTATAGGTTACATCTACTGCTGACTTTTCTATCATGCAACTTTTCTTGTGCTGGAAGCTGATTTGGATTTCTGAAAGCCATCCAGGGGAGGCAAGCTGCTAATGAATACATGAGGTATTAGGGATAAGGCCCCTGCTTGTCCGTGGAGACACCCATCTGCCTAAGACGCTGGATTCCATACTACTATCCAGTGGCTGTCCTAGCACTTTGCAATGATGGAGTAGCATCCTCTTCAGTGGACATGTATTTTTGCCTGGGCAGAAGCAAATTGTGGACACTTGGGAGCCAAGTGCCACCTCCTGCCAGCTGCTATGTGTGGCTTCTATAATTTCAGGTATATTGGCAGCAAAAATAATTGCAAGGTGCTATCTGTTAACTTGCCAACATCTAATTTCCTAGCCATTGATGTGACCTGAATGAACTTAGCCTTGGGCTGGCACATCCTCCCTTGTGAGCATGGCGTGACATGGAGAGTTGCCATAACTTCTCCAGGGTGTCCACTCTTCTGCAATGTCCACAGTAGCATCCAGTCCACGCATCTCTGCATCAGGCAGGAATCACACCATGCTTTGTGTCATTCATCCTGATTCAGACATGCCAGTCCACGGCCAGGAACCCTGCTGGGTGCACAGCCGTAGGTGTGGCCTGGGACAGCCCTTTCCATGCAGTCTCCAGCACACACCTCCTCACTGCAGCAAGCTGCTCTCACCTCCTCTGATCACAAGCCATGGTGGAAATGCCCTCCCACTCTGGCATCACCCTGTACGCTCTGCTTCCATGGAGGTAGGAGTGTAAGGAGCTCACCCCAGTGTGCTTTGTGTGGGCCAGAGCAAAGAGAAGACATGGCAGGCATGCCATGAGGTGGGCATGCTGGCAGCAGGGACCTTTCCTGCACCCACACCCAGAGAGGTCCCACACCATGTAGCAAAATACCCCCCAGGGCCATGCCTGCTTTTGGCTCCTTGAGACCATCAAGCTTACACCCTCTATAAATCCATGTGCCTCCAGTGGATTGAGTGGTTACAAAGTGCAGTTCAGCATTCACGCCCAGGCTAAATCTGCAGGGAATATATTTTCTTTTGAAGGTCCTGACGGAAACCATAAGCCCCTACTCTAGCTCAGAGTATCTTCCCAGTGGCTGCAAGTGTTTTCCTCCATGTTCAAAGCTATCTCAGTTTTCCTTAACAGCTCTCTAGAAGTATGAAAAGAAGGACCTCCCCGTCTTGAAACCTGAGAGGAGAAGACAAGACTCTTTCAGGCCGTGTTATGCTTCCTCAGGAATCCAAATCCCTGAAGAGGTCGTTTTTAAACCCGTCAAGACTTAATTTCTGAATTATGTTGCGTAAGGTACTCAAAACATAAAAGTGTCTCTCTAATGTGCCACTACAATGAGTATGTAGAGTACAATATTTGCAATAATTTATCAGGAGGCCAGTTGAGCTGATAAAGCCTGAGATAACAAATGAAAATACCTAAAAAGGAAAATTTATATTTTTTTCCACTCATGGATATAATAAGCATATTTTCCTAGGCACGGTCTGCAATTCCTGCCTCCCTATAAAATGAATGTGTTTCCCCAGTTAAATGTATAGTACCAGCTGAAGTGAATGGGGGGTGTGTTTGCTTTGTTTTTCTTATTAAATATAGATTTGTGGTCAATCAGGAGTTGTAAAAATATTACTGAGGTGGTTACAGCCAATAATATTTTCCTTTGATAATTTTATGGCCCTGTGGTCAAAACATGAGTGTCTGGAGTGTGAAAGGAAGCAGAATCTGATTCTGCATGCCATTACCAACTTGCTGGTAATTAAAAAACTGAAAAGTCAACAAAAAAGTGCAATGTATTCTCACTGTAGCCGTTGCTACAGTAGTCACTGCCAGCCACAGAGATTTGCAGGCTAAACCTCACCACTGGCACTGTTTTCCTTTCTCTTTCCCCCTCGTCCTCTCTTTATCCTTGCAATACCCACTTTTTTCCCTGACCTAGAAGAAGCCATTACCAGACGTGAATACCATTTTACAAATATCATTTTGTCTATCATCTGCATCTGGCCAAGACAAGGAAATGCTCTTTCACAACAAACAATTCCTTGGTTAATGGGAGATTTCCCTCCTGCCCTTCGGAGCACTCCCTGCTTCCATTCGCCCCTCTGCTTTCTACCAAACTGCTTCCCCAGGGTGTCCCTACCCTGCCATGGCACTGCTGGGGCTGGCAGCCACCCACTGGCCCATCCTGGGGTGCTCCTGCCAGGGCCACCCGCTCCCCACTTCCCTGAAAATGCTCAAGCCCCGTGGGGATAACCCTGGCCTTGGCAGATCTGTGACCAAGCTGACCACGCCAGGCTGGCAGTGTGGACGCAGGGAATGTGAAAATGGGTTCTGCACTGGTAATGAAAGAGCAGGAAGCACATCCACAAGGGAAATAGTCCATCGCTCTTCTCCAGCGATGTCAGCAGAACACGGGCAAAGGTCTGCAGGTGGGCTTTTGAGCTACAGAAAAGACAGAATAAAATGGGCACTACCCTTTAGGATACAGAGAAGCCACTTATCTGAGACTGACAGTTCCCCTTTGTCCCCTGACTACGAACACAGATAAGCTGGAGCAGACTAGATGTGACAAAATGCTTAGAGCTGGAGAAGCACAATGATAGCCCAGTAATTTTTGCTTTCATTGGCTCTGTGGCCATCATGGATAGAATCTGCAGGCTCATGCTCCACATTGTTAAAAATGGTTCGTTTGCCTGAAATATGGAACTCTGAAGCTTCCAGAAAGAAAAATACCCCTCAAAAATGACAGGTTTTTTCTCCCTATAATGACTTGAAGATGTTGCAGGATTAGACATAAGAAGGAATCCTCTCTCACGAAGCACTGAGTGGCCAGACCTCACCAGTATTAATTTTTTAATCCTTTTTTGCTTCTATACCAAGCAACAGCAACCAGTGTAGCAGAAGTGCTGCCATCTCACCCAAGCCATCCCACTGCCCTCTTCCTGACACTGCCTCAGCTCACACACATTACAAACAGAAAGATGGACTCTCTGTCCTGATAACCGTAAATATCGCCCCAACCCCACAAGATTAACTTTTCTGCTAGTCTGAGACCGACCACTTCCAGACGGTGGGCACATGGGGATGGGTTCTTCCCCTAACCCCACTGCCCTGCAAGCAACCCCAGGGCACTGGGGCATTTTTGCCTTCCGCTCACTTTCTGAGGAGGGCAGACAAGATCCTCTTCATTCCTGTTCATAGTGGGGTATGAACAACCATTCATGAGGCAATTTGTCTCTGAAATTATTAAGGACTGCATATACTTATTAGATTAGATATAATACATACCAATATGTGCATGAATACATGGTATTAAAAAGAAACAAAAGATTTTAGTCCTGTCTGAGCATTTTTATGCAGTGTCTGAACACAACATTTTGAAATACAAAGGTACAAAGCTTTTCTTTTTTTTTTTCTGGGGGAGAGCATGAGGCAATAATTATACTCCCCATCTTTTTTTTTCCCCAGAAAGAATGTATTAAAAAAAAAAAGGCGAAAAAAAGTGCCAACATCATTTCCTCCCACATACTTTTTCTGTTTTTACCTCTTCAGAATTTTGGTGGAAATAAAATAGGATCCAATTATAAAATTGAGAGAAAAAATTGATTTGTCAATTGAAAAAATGTTAACACTTGCAGAAAATTATATAGGCATTTTCTATTTCACATTTTTTATGAAAAATCAGGACATTCTGAAGAAGTTGAAATGTTATTCTGAAGTATTTCAGTTTTGTCAGCTCACTATTTTTCAACAAATATGTTTTCAGTCAAAAATTGTCAATCTCCTTTTCTTCTCAGATCCTTTTGCGACTATCTCTCAGCATCTCCTTATACCATCATCTGGCAGCTTCTGGGCTCACAGTAAAGATCATTTACCTGATAGCAATTTTCAGCTAATTGGGTCTTTTTCCTTGTGCACCAAACAGCAAAGGCAAGGGAGGGAGCAAGACCCTCTTACTCCACCCAGCACCTCCCCTGGTCACCTTTCTGGACCCTGCTTTTGCAAACACATTTGTGGATAGGCAGACATGACCTGAGACAAGTGACAGATGGCTTTCTTCAGCAATTATGGAAACAGCTCTTTTGGTGGGGATTTTTTTTTTTTTGTGGGGTTTTTTCCTGGCATTGTTATAATTTTTTTTTTGTCCAAAGCACAAATATGGATTTATCTGGATGGGAATATGTTCCACAAATTAAATGATGTCTGATCGTGAGGGTAAGAGGGGGAGCGTGTGCTAGATTAGTTAATAGGTCTCCCATCTGTACTGTCTACGATATGATGATAAGCATACCTAGAAATGCAGGAAACGATTCACAAAAGCAATCAGATAATGAGGAATATTATTCTCAGAAGCTCCTTCCTGTGTTTGAACAGGGGGAACAAATTAAAAGCTCAGGTTGTGTGGTAGCTTGGAAATAGTGCACATGGTGACTAAGACTCTTATCAGAGGCAGCACTGAAATAACATTTTCTGCTAAAGAGCTTGAAGAAATATGTTACAAAATTATTAATAATGCAATAAAATTTGCAAAAGCATGAAGGCAGTGATAGTTGAGCTGTGTACTCCCAGCGTTTGAGTGGAAAGGGAGAAGTGCATATAAGGCACAAACAAGGAGGTGGCTTCCAGTTAAAATTGCTCACAGCATTACAAATGGGGGTGATAATAAAGGTTTATTATTGCTTCTGGTAGTATTGTGCTAGAAAAACACAACACAGCACAAGCATACAGAGCATACTTTTCCTGAGGAACAGAGATCCAGCTCTGTCCTGGCTGCATTAGAGCAGTAGCAGCAGTCAGCCACTGAACCCTGCTATGCAGCAGTAGCCACTTTTGGAAATCTACGGTGGACAGGAGTGGTAACACCCACGAGCAGAGGGTCCTTCTCCCACCCTTCGAGCAGCCTTTCAGACAGGGTCCTACAAAACATCCCATCAGCCAGGCTGCAGTGCTGGCTTTGCAAACTCCAGGGAGGAATGCAGTGATGTGATGCAGGCTGGCAATACACGCCAGGAATGCCCATAAAGGAGGTCTTAAGCAGCTGCTCATAGTCTGCTCCATGGAGGACAGACTCTGGCCACACCAAGGTGCAAGTCAGATCCCCAAAGTAGTGATGTCCCAAGGCTAAGGTTTGTCAGTGCCCTCTCTTCCTTTAGAAAGTACTGCTGCTGCTTGGCCAGACATTGAGGCTCCTGTTCAGGTGGATGTGCTCATAGTTTTTGCGTCCATTTCTGTCCAAGCCAGCAACTTCTTCCCCTGGCATCATTTCAGTGAATTATTTATGCTCAACGTACATGTATGCTCCAGGTCCATGGGACACTACCTTAAAGTTATCCAGGCAGAGCTGCATACATCTAACACTTCAGTATAACATGTGTTAGATGTATTATTATTATTATTATTATTATTAAATATATGTCAGGGCTTTTGGCCTCCTTTGATTTTGTGGAGCCNTAAATATATGTCAGGGCTTTTGGCCTCCTTTGATTTTGTGGAGCCTGGGAAAACCGACACTTTTTAAAAGCCTACACCTTTAAAAAGCTAATCTTCATGCTTTATTAATAAGTATGTAAGTACCCCACTGGTATCTTCATTGAGCATCATTCCCTTTCATTCTTGGTTCACTCTGACATGACTTGAAAAGTATGTGCTGTTTGCCAAAGATTTCTTTTTCAATGTCATAATTCCAACCACAAGATAATACTGAGCTGTGGAAAAAGGACAGGTGACCTGCCAAAAGACTGAATAACCAAAAAGTGCCTTTAAGTTAGACAAAAGCCTTTTGCTTTCGCTTCAGAAAAAAAAAACAAAAAAACCCACACTGCTTCCCAGGTATGATCCAGATCTGTTATATACAACAAAGTTGTTCAGTATAAGTCTTTATTTCGTATTTCAGAAGGAATGCGATAGAAAACCCATTCTAACAATAAATGCTAGTCACCTGAGGTCTATAGCTTGTTTTGCAGCTCAGAAAAAAAAAAGCCTCTGTTCACCCTTGGCCAACCAAGTTACATTTTCTGCTATTATTAATGCATTGCAAGGGGTTTTTTCATATCAATTTGAAATTATACATCTGGGAAATCCCAGTACAACGGCAGTCAATGCTTTGTTTCTCTGTGTGGCCCTTTGCAATTACTAGAATGTGCAAATATAATTTAGCGCAGGTAAAATTCAATCAGTCACCCCAAGTACAAAGAAATCTCCATCTCCCAGAAAAAAACCCAGAGAGTGTTTCCCTGCAAATGGCACAAGGGAGCTGTAAGAGTTTCTAAAACAAATTTATTAGAATATTTAAATTCAAGTTGTAATGGGAAATTTAGCTCGATAGGTGAGGTGGCAGCAGGCTGAAACCCAAGCGAGGCAGGCAGGCAGCTTTTGGGGCTCTGGGCTCACTCAAGTTACAGCCCCAGCTCTGCTTGCAGGGGGTGATTGCAACACCAGGCAGGCAGGCTGCCCAAAAAGCAAACCCCAGGCATGCAAGGGAGGGCTGGGGGTACTGAGGGACAAAGGGGTGGCCAAGGAGTGAGGGCAGAGGTGCAGCTCTCTTATAGTGGCACCAGAGAAGGCAGGAGATGTGGTTCTCAGCCAGGCTCCTCACACAGCCATTGACCACAAATGCACCACCTGCCCAGATATGGGTGCTTGGGGGTGCCACATGCCAGGCTCGCCAAATGCAGGCCCAGGAGACAATAGGTCCACAGTTTTTAAAAATTACGCTGTAATTAGGAGGTATAGCTTTAAAAAAAGGAAATTAGGGGTAAGAAGAAAATGCCACTTTTAAGGACCACCGTATTTACTCTTTCCAAGCAACTCCAGCACCATAACGTTTTGTTTTTGTCAAGCAGCAAAGGCTGCCCTTCACCTCCCGCTATGTTCAGTGGGAGCTGTGTCATCGCCTTCAAAGGAATCAGGATCAGGCCTCCAACACGTTAATAAGCAACAAGAATTATGGAAAGAATTACATTTAATGTGAAGTCAGGCTGCCTGCAGTGATCGCACCGCACAGCCTGTCACAGATTGCTTTGTGCTGGAAACCTACAGCATGGACTGATCTGTGGATGAGACAACTGCAAGACATTTCTGCTTGGCAGGAATATGGAGGGAGAAGATGAGACACAAGTCAGCAGCATCTAAGTGTGTATGTGGATGGCTGGAAAACTCCAGATACATAAAACTCCGCTTCTGGCGCTCTGAGATACAGTGTGAAAGCAACAGCCTTTGCACTTCCTGAGCAGTCATGACCACCCTCCTGATGAAAAAGACCTGTTCTGTTCTTGTACCTCTAAAATCCCACAGTTCTAAAAGAATTTCCCTAAGCATTAAGAAAGCACCCTTTTACAAATACTTTGGAAAAAAAAGTATAACAGTTTTCTTTGTCACTTCCCTCTGAAAGAAGCATTCCTGCCTATCTTCTAGAAGAATAAATCAACAGAGGAACATGTTACTCCAAAATACCTTCAAGCATACAGAAAAGGGGGTGGGAGATTGTGTCTAAGATATCTCCCATACTGGCTCTTTGTCTATAAGATTCATCTTACTGAAAAGCTCAGGCAATGGGGTTTTTTTCGTGTCCTCATAAACCCAAAGGAAGCTGTGACCACCACAAGTGGACCTGCTGCAGCATACAGCAGAGAATTAGGGTGGCATTAAAGGTGGAAAATGTTCAGCCAGTGTGACAGCAAGGGGGGCTTTTGCTTATTGTGAATAGGAAAGAATGAGAAACTGATGAGTTTCCCAGAAATAGACAGCAGAGCTGAGGGATAGCCCAATTTACTCATTCCCTAACCTGTGATTGTACCTGATCACTGTCCTTCTACCCATAGCAGGAAGCAAGGCTATTTCTGTGATCCTGCCTCACCATCACTGAGCTATTTTCCATTCATCCATCCAGCAGGTTGCCTGCACACTGTGGCAACTGGTTTTCTTCACAGAATGGGCAGCTTTGAAAAACAATTTTTGTAGCCCCAAACTAATTGTGGACAATGATTTCGCAACCCTTCTGATCAAAAATATGCCTACTTTCCTACCCACTCATATTTCTGCTGCTCTGATCTTCACCTTTGGACTTAGTCTTTGCCTCCTTTTGCTCCTACAAAGGAGCAAAGCAAAGCCATTTCCTGGAAGTTCCTCCCTTCTTCCTTCTAAATCACTCAGTTACGTCCTGTTTTTATATCTTGCCCTAAACCTTTCCTTTGGACTATAACTTACAACTGGCTGTGTAAAACAAGATAAATATTGTAACAGCCACTTTGGAGCTGCAGTGATGGAGCTCTCTAAATACGCATATTAAAATCTTAGAAAATTTCGGGAGGGTGAGGGTGGGAAGTGCCATGAACATCCAGGTGCTGATGACTAAATTGTTTTCAAATTTAATTTTTTTTTTTAATTTCCTACAGGCCTGGAAATAGCAAAATGTAAAAAAGGTGCCTACGGTTGTTTTGAAAAGCTCCCATGTTGCTGCAAGGCCTGCTTACCTTATGGATTGCTTTAATTTGGGGTACGACATTGCTCCTGGCATATTCTGAGTGGTTGCACCCCCACCTCTACATTAAAAATCAGTGTTTCCTTTGGAAGTTAAAACATCCTGAGGAAGAGAAAGGAAAGCAAGAGGATTTATCAGACAGTCTGACACATCGTAAAGATGCAGCATTGTTATCAGGTATCATTCCAACACACTTGCTGCTCTACACCACTCAAAATTTTATGACCACAAAAACAACCCACACATACATGCCAAAGTGTGACTAGCTGGAGACAGCTCTCAGCATGTTAGCTTCATTTCGCTCAAGAGACAAACAAGAGATCACAGATGAAACTGCCTCCACCACACTGATGTGAGCAGTAATGTAGGGTTTTGTCAGGGAGTCAACGCGGCTACCAGACCAAGCGCTTTCTTTTCTTGGCTTATAGTACCTGCAAAGCCTTCTGCTTAAAAGCCAATCAAATAAGACACTGAGTCACTTAGTTGCTTCCTAGAGACACATAACAAAAGCAGTCACTGTATGAATAGTTGATGCAAATATTTTGTTCACAGTTAATTCAGAATGAATAACACAGAATCATATGGTTACTTCCGTGCTCAGGTACAGCAAGATCTATAATGCATAAAATTGATGTTAAATGCATAAAATCTCCTGCTTGGAGCATCAAAACATAGTCATGGCCTTGAATGCTGATGTTAAATCTGAAACATATTCCACATACTGCATGGACTGCAGCTAACATTAACAGCTTTCCATTGTAACAGCTACATTGCTGTAATTGGGCAGACACTGGCTGGGGATTTCTTCAGAGACCTATTTTTCAATTAAAGTTTAATTTTCAAGTAAAAGGGTTTATACAGAATGAGATCGTGTGCACACCTCGTTGTTGCACTGTTTCAGAGTATGTGATTTGTGAGTTTATTATGTCCAGAACAGTGCAGGGCATGAAAGGAAAAGCAAAAGAAATAAAGGCAGAATGATGCTTTCCGAGCTCCTTTCCAGGTTCAGGATAAAACAGATATCCTGGTCAACAATTGCAGATGTGTGGTCAGCTTGTCTAGTGCACCCCGAATTGTCTTAGAAAGGAGAAACCCATTCTGCATTATTTTCCTCTCCAGCGAAGAAAAACAGGAAGAAAAAACACCAAGAAAACAAGAAAGGTGTTAGTCAAGGAAACTGAAAATTGCTCTTCCAGGAGGTCAGTCTTGCTACAGCGTGGGTTTAGGCTCCCTAGCTGCTCACCACTTGACTCCTCTGCTACTACTACACATCTGTCTGGGGCTAGTGAAAGGAATAACCCCACAAGACAGGAAAACCCCAAGAGTCCTGTGAATCTCTGCTGTAACTCCTGCCATTCCTGTTCTCCTCATGCCTGCAGACACCACTCCACTATGGCTCCCTTTGGTGGAGTTCAGGTGAATGCAGGAAGACAACTCTCCTCTCTGGGTCCTGACAGCCACTCCCAAGCATTGCAGGGAAAATCCATTACTGCTTCCTGGTGTTAAACAGTTAAACCAGCTGGATTTGAAGATTTAGGAAATGGGAGGATGAGATAACTACATTTGTGAGAACATTTGCTTTGAATCCAAACCATTTCCCCAAGTGTATTAATATGAATTACCAGGAGATTGTCTGAGGATTTATATGTGTAGTATTCCAAGAGAAAAGAAAAAAGAGCCTGAGCAGGAATTGTCAGTTTTAAATTAAGATAAATTACTCCAAGTTTCATTTTAAAATATACTCGTGTCCATTGTTTATGATCCTAGAGTTCAAAATGCTGAACATGTCTGCTAAGAAGATATATACCTCCTTTGCAAAACTCTGCTCTAGTTATTTGAAAGACAGCCTTATAACACCACAAGTTAAAAAAAATAAGGGGGGGAAGGGAGAGAAAAGGAAAGAAAGAAAGAAAGTGATAGAGAAAGAGAGGGAGTGACAATACACAGCATTATTGACAATTGCTAATCTTGGCGGGTGGTTTCAAAAGTTTTAGGCATCAACTACAAATTAAATTTTGCCAAGATGAACCAGAGTATAGTTCTTCTCAATTTCCATAATCAAATAAAAGGTAAGATACGGCAGCATGAATACTCGACCTGCCAGTTTGTTTCTTAGAAATAGAAAGAGAGAAAAAAATTTCTCTAGCAAGTTAGCTTTTTTTCCTGTGGTTCATATTAGACATGGCAGAGAAAGAAGATGTAAAATTTGCTACAATATATTAGTTTGATAACATTGTAGAGGGTTTCCCATCAAAATACAGAGATGGGGAATTATAGTTCCAAGGCCTAATTTAATAACAAAGTATGCTGTTGTTAAAACCGTTTTTTGCCTGCTCTCTATAAGCAATGTGTGCATTGTATGAAGAATATGGGAAGAAAAATGGAAGAATTATGCAGACAAATACTGGTATGTGGCCAGAGTTTAGGAAAACATGTATCTGCCTCTTAGTGTCCTTATTGCCCATAAAAGAACATTTCACACGGTCAACAGCTCAAATTTATGTGGACCCTTAGGGGTAAATTTTCAGTACAGTGAATAGAACTCACATACGCAATTGCGTTATTGTTAATGGGCGTTCTGCGGCTACTTCTTCCATTCAGTGCTACACATGGTGCCCCTTGCTGTAGAAAGCTAACTATCTATAGACCATGCCAGTTCCCATTCTTGTTCTTCTCCTCCAGCAGCAGTCTCAGAGGAGCAATGCAGAGTGGCCCAGAAAACCACCTGCGCCTTCTCCTCGCACCCTGTTGCTGACAGCCACTGAGAGGGCATGTCCCTTCCCCCGACCATAAGGACTGCACAATACCTGTGATGCTCTTGCCCTTTCTGCACTGCTGGCTGCACGTGAGTCTTCCCCTGGTTTCTCTCCCTGCCCAGAAAGGTGTCACTGTCTCTGCTGTGGCTTAAGCACTGGAGACCTTCAAGCTGGTTTAGCACATCTTTGTGCCCCCCTTTTCCCTTGGGTGCAACCAACAAAAGGGAAGGTCTTGACTCCACTGATTTTGCTGTATTTTTTCATGACTGTTTCCTGCTCTTAGACCCTTGGTGTTCCTCTTGTGATGCTGGCTGCACTGCATCCAAATAACCATCTGATTTTGACTCCAACATGACGAACTGAGACCAATGCAGGAGCATTAGGAATTGAAACAATAGTTTGAAAATAGGTAACCAACAAATGTCCTACAATAATTATGAGACTTTGAAAAGAGGATTTTCTTCACTACAACTAAGCTTTAGGGTGACATCTTAAAACTTTTATCAGCAAATCTAAGGGCTAGAAACTTCACTTACGTGTGTATCTTCCTTAATCACCTGGCTACGGGAACTAGGACATGAATGACAATGCCAGGTATTGCAAAATTTGCAATGAAATTGTGACTGTCAAAAAAACCGGAAGCTGCTGTGCACTAACAAGCCACTTTGCTCTGATAGCTTGAACATTCACAAGGACTTTGTGGCTGTAGGTCACACACAATCTATATTAGTACACCCCCGTGCTTGGTTACGTGTCTGGATGCGCAGCTGCCCACTATGGCCAGGAGTACACCCACCCAGACAACAGCAGCCTGTCGTTCTGTCACATCCTGACCTGGAGTTGAGAGGGCTCCAGTGCTTGGATTGCTGATGGGTGTAGTTGAAGCCCACTTGAGCCTGGTGGTTATTGTGTTTCCAGTGGAGAGGTCGGGTGTTCTGCTCTGGTTTCTGAGGTCTATAAAATGGAACAGTGATTTCTTTATACTTGGTCACAACACCACATAGCATTTAAAAACAAAAAAGATGCTGTCAACATCTAGCCGGTATTATAATCTTATTATTTATCTGCCAACAAATGTGAAAAATCACCGACGCTGAGGTGCTCCTCCCTCGCCATACTGGTTGAACATTGTTTGTGAATGGACTGCATCCATGGAGAGGAAACGTGTACTACATGCAAATGTGAGTACACAGACACTTTACCCTGTGAAGCAATGAGAATCCACATAACATCAAGAAAGTCTCACTTGGAGACAAACACATGGCCAAGGACATAATGATATTCCAGGTAATTTTTATAGGGTCATCCTTTATAACCTGTACCACAGACACCTCCTTCTCGATGGAGAAAGAGCTTCACGATCAAGACTCCTGTCTATTTTTTTGCAGCACTGGCTAGAGATAAGGTACCAATTTTATTTGCCACCATTTAATTCCTTTCTTTTTAATTAGATATGTTAGGTACTCAGAATCTTGTTTGGGATTGGTCTCACAGCCCATCATATTTCTTAAACTATGATAGGACAATTGACCATTAATTCAAAGCAGTGCTAATAATGGTCGCCACAGCTACTAGGAGAAACAAATGGGTAGGCTGTTGAAAGACCTCTCCACTTTTAACCCCCTTGATACAAATTTAGATTGAAGTCAGACAAACAAAACCTCAATATCTCAATTATACTTTGTTTAATTGTATGATTCCCTTTTGGCCTATATTATTGGTCAGTCCCCAGCACATGAGGGAAAAAAAGATTATAAACTGGGAGGGAGTGGGGGTGTAAATTATCTAGGAACACATGTATCCCTTCCATGCCGTGCCTTTCCATAAACCTTCCAAATGGCAGCCAGAGGACACTGCCCCAAGTCACTCCCTGAGCAAGGCAGGGGCACTGAGGAGCCCGGGAGCTGCAAAGCTGACCTTGGTGACAAACTGTACCTGCACCTTGGAGAGAGCAGGCTGTGGCAGGCAGCAACAGAGCTCACGGGGGCGAGGGGGAATTGTCTGTCTCACGACACAAGCCCTGAATATTCTGTGATTTTTGTTCTTGGAAGTAATCTCGCCCACCTTCTCCCCTCCCTCCCTCCCTCATTTTCTTCTTCAACATGCAGCCCTGCTCTGGTATACTGCCTGAGTGGGAATTGCCTGCAGGTCCTGATGTAATAGCTGCGCCATATGGTCCCTTTACACAGTGGGAAGGTGGAAAAATCCAGAAGGAAAAAAACCCAACAACATCCCTGGAAAACTTTATGTAGCAGCTCAGCAGAGCTACAGCTGTGGCCACAAACAGTGGCAACAACTGGAATATTATGCATGATGCATAGGGCACGGCAACAGCACATGGCCTCCCCAGAAGGCAGCTGAGCTTTATGTCCCATTTAGCTGAGAAACCTCCCCGTGTGCCATAAAGCTCCATTACAGCACACAAGCAGGTGTAGCAACCTCGGTGTTTTCCGTGGTAGATCACTCAGCTCCTCTTGCCTTCAAAGTACCCTCTGCTGGCTGCCTTTCTCCAGGTGTCTGCAGAGGAACCTAATGAGACTGATTGGGACGTGCTGATCAGCTTTCATTATGAACTGTTCTCTAGCAGTCCGATTAATCAAAATAATGGTATGTGCTGTGCATGTATTTTATGGCTGTATGCAGTTTTGCTTTCAAAACTAAAATAAGACACCTGTTTTCCCCACACTGTCTTGCTGAGTGGTCCCTTTAAGAGCATAACCTTGTTATCAAATATATGATATACCATCAGAGCTGGGAAGCTTCATACGCACATAAATATCACTCTTCCAGTTTGTGCTTTTTATACTAGCAGAAGAATCTAATGGAAATAAATTCAGTCCATGGGTCAATTACAGGCTTATTTTCATATTTATGGACTTAATACTTCCACACACAAAAAGATTCTAATGATAGCCTAAGGCACAGAGTAATCAAAACAACAGCTATTGAAAGGGAAAGAACCAAAGAAAGTACCACTTTGAAATTCTACCCCTATCTCCTGATATTGTTATATACACTATGCAAAAAATGCTTTTTCACAAATGAGTATGATTTTTTACCTACTTACCATCAGGGTAATGTTAAAAAGAAACTAAAGGCAAGAGTTGCTACTGGAACAAAAGCCACATTTTTCCACCTCCAAATTCAAGAAATTAATGCTTCGACATGAACAATCAAATTTCCTTCTTTCCTCTTGTTCCTCCTTGTCCTTGTCTCAGTTAGCAAAGGAAGCAGCATATCATGCTTCCTTCACAGATGGGGGATGTCCACATGCTCTGCAGTGATCGAAGGGTCCTGGAGGCATTGGCCCGCTCTATGAGACATGGCAGGTGTCCCTTCCTCACAGAGGGGCTACGTGTCTTTGGAGGCTTCACTGCTGCCTTGGGGAAGTGGGAGAGGAGAAGACCAGCTGTAGTTTACTCTGTAGAGCTCTCAGGATAGGTAGCAGAGAGGTAAGGAATTTAGAGGGTCTAAAGGAGCTGCTGCCATATCATCCCCTGCCCTGTGAAGGGGCTCCTTCTTCCCTGATGCTGGCCATGGAGGGCAGGAGGCATTCCCTCCCCTGCTGTTATTGCATGAAGCAGCCCCCTCCAAGATAATTCAGAAATTTCCTCTTAGGTATCAGCTGGGCATATAAGTATTTGTTATCCCAGCTTTTTTTCATGTATATTTTATGTACCAAGCAAGGATGTGTGGGGAAGGAAGGGAACATGTTTAAGCTTTCAATGCCAACAGAAGCAAGATGGACTGCACAAGCTATCACTGAGCACTTTATGCATTGCAACTTCATCGTGTTGTTTCTTGAGTTAGCTATTTATTAAGAGTCACTGGATTGGAGCATCTTGCATGTCATTATCTATAAATGATATGTAGCTACTTGGAACATTTTGTGAAGTCATAGCAATCTCTATTGACAATGCATCTATTAGTTTGGTGCAATATTTTCCAGCTATCAAGAGGATTTTTATGGATCTGAATTCAATGCAAAGGGCCCTAAACCTCAAGCCTTAGTTCTCTAGAAATTTGACATGACAATAGCAACAGAAAATGAAATATTTTCCTCATTTGCTGATTATTTCCATGGCCCCTGAATGCCTATGAAAAAACTGTGCCACACCACCTGACACAAGAAAAATAGCCATACAGGAAGCTTAATATTTGCTGTAACCTCAGTTTCCTGGAGCTGGAGCACTCCCTTACATAATTTACAGCTCCAAATGTGAGATAAGACTATCTCCAGTTCTGGCTTTGTTGTGTGTCCTGGGTTATTCTAAACCACTTTGTGCAAGGGACATCCATCATTACAGAGCCAGCTTTACCTTCATCCCACGTAGACATCTGAGAGACAGCGACTGGAAAGAATGCCAGAACTGGAGATAGTCTGATGTCATTTTAATGATTGTAAATTATTGAAAGAAGAATACCACAGCCAGAGTCCCAGTAATTTGGAAGTGTTTGCTGAGATGTCTAAGAGGTCTTGAGTGACAAACTCTACTACATAGACACAATGCAAATAAGGTTAATGACTTTCATTTTGTAGGGAAGCAGTACATAGGGCAGAGCACAATTTCCAGCTCTGTACTTCAGGACTGTTGATGAAAAAAGGAACTACTCCACTCAGGAATGACTCCATCAGTTCTTCCTACATTCCAGCAGCATTCATAAGATAAATGGTATTAAAAGCAATAAAACACACAGTTTTATTTAAACACAGTTTATCAAGGACCCCAGCTTTTACCTGCTCCTTTCAACACACTAACTTCAGCTGACATCACTAGTATCTAGCATCAGACTTGCTGGGGTGCAGCAGGCAGAGAGTTTTTGGAAGCTGCCAAAACTCTTTTGTTATAACTAGAAAGAAAGCAAGAAGGGAAGAATTATGAGGACAGTAAGAAATGTTGTGATAGATTTGGATATGAAACTGCCCTGGCAGCTGTGACCCTAGACTGAGCTTGGTGGTGGGTAGTGGGGAGCTTCCTAACCCAGAGGATAAGAAAGTAGAAGAGCACCACAAAGAGCAGCAAGCTGACTCCTTGCCTCAGGAAGTGAAATGGCTTGGACTGTGATCTTTTCAACTGCGTTCTCCAAAAGGAAATTTTAAAGACAGTGCAGTAACTGAAAAGACACTTGCAATGTCAAGAAGTGCTTTCTACATAGTATTACAAACTCTCACCACCGATTACAGCATATGTCTTCTCTGCCACACAGGCATTATCTCATCTCTTTAAAAGACGGGTAGATTCAGTCACAGAGAGGTCATATCCAAAGTCACATACAGAGCTGGGAATTAGGACCCATCAAGTTGCACTATGGCAATGTAAGACATGGCATCTGTTGACTTCATAGTGGGAAGCCCAGCATAAAAAAAAAAAAAAAAATTACCTACTGTCATTTGAGACATTTTCCACTTCCACACATCTGCTCAGGGCACTATATATTGGCTCCAGGTCCCCAAACCATGGGAAATGGCAGGCTTCCTGCATGGCTGCTTTGGTTGTGTTCTTCATTTCAAGCCATTGTTCCAGACTGTATCTTTTGTTTGGGCCTTGGCAGGCAGAAAGACAGAGAATGCTAATGAATGTCTTTGCTTTGGGCACAATATGAGAGGCATCTAATTTTCATTTTCTTTCCTGTAAGTCTTGAGTTTCAAACTCAAGCTATGGAATCAAAATGAAATTCCCTGTAAAATGATGAGCTGTCCCCTTTGTGCAGGTAGTTGAAAGACACTGGATAAGCCAATTCTCAGGCAAACCCACACAGCCTCAAATGTTAGAGAGCAGTATAGACATGCAATGTAGTGTTGCAGATTGGAAACTCTTGGATATGTATTGGTAAAAATAGGAAACTCCTCTTCTACAATTTAGATCTCAAGTACTGTTCATACTTAAGAGGTTTGATGCAGGTGATTGTGTTGCTCCGAAATTGGTAGGAGAAGCTGGCATCATCATTACAACTTCTCTGGCTTCCATTTGTTTCACCTAAATTTTTGCCTCAAGAATCTTGGGTGATTTCCTGACTTTTGGAAAGGTTCCCAGTTGTGGTTGTCAGCAGCACACTCAGATCCCTGCTTATCCCTAATCTGCAAAGGCAGAGAGTCTCTTTTATGTGTATGCCTGTATTTCATGTGGCACTGCACCGAAGTAAGCTCATCCTGGACTGATCGTGCTTGCCTAGTGTAAGCAGAACTCCTACTTTTCAGGAAATGCAACCAGGAGTTTGATGCCTCATTAAATCATCTCCCCCAAATTTCTGGCCCTCTGCTGGCTGAGATTTTCCTAAAGTGTGCAAAGAACGGTTTTGACTTTCAGCAGGCAGTGTTGAGCATCCGCAGCCACCACCACCTCCCAGGGAGCTCCTGCCTGTTTGACAGTTATGAAAATCATTAAGTCATTAAGCTACTATTTAAATTAAGAGCAAGAACCTAATTTTAGGTACCTGTTTCTGAAATCTGTATTTGCTCATTGACATAACTTTAAAATTCCTCATACTAGGGACAGAACAGGACTTCCTCAATCTTGACTTCATACATCAGCTCCTATAGTCTTGACCATTTCCTTTTGGTTCCTTTCCTTAGGGGAGTTGTCTGTGCCCACTCCTTTTCCGGGTTTTAAAAATTGAGTAGACATCTTGGTGATTTGCATTTATGTGTAGATAGTCTGTATGTATGTGTGTACACATATGCTTGCATGTGTGCCTACCTAAATACAAGTACTTTAAAAAGCTTTACTGTATCTTAATACATATTGTATCTCATCCGTGGAAGTTTTCACTGTGTTCACAGAAAGGTGTGTGTGTGTGTGTGTGTGTGTGTGTGTATGTGAGAGAAAGAAAGAGCAAGAGAGACAGACGGAGAGAGGGAGAGAGAGTGCACCAGGAATTATCTATGCATAAAGAAATTAAAAGAGAATATTTTTCCAGAGCAATTGAAGCCCATCTCCTGAACAATGACGACAGCTCCTCATTTTCGACAACAATAGAGGGCACGTAGGAGTCAGCTCATTAGAATATCTGTGGCTCTTTTCTGTTCTCTCTGCATTAAGCCCCCATAATGTCAGTTGTCACTTATTAATGACAATTAACTAGTAATCAGCAGTGAGACTCTTCGAGGTGGTCCTTGCCTGACAGGTGAAGAAAGAGAACATTGCGTAGTGCCATGCAGTGACATGGAACCTTCAAAGGGAGCACGGCATTTCCATAAATTATTTCAGAAAGAAATTTTCTTTTAGACATTCTCTTTAAAGCATTAGGATCTTTAACCCTAGAAGGACTATACGGTTGCAGCTGTCCTCCCTCCCCCCTCCCCTTATCGCTAGTATTGGATAAAATTGGAAGGCAGCCTGATCTGTCATGTAACCCAATTCCCATCTGGGGCTGGAATAGCTATCAACCCACTCTGCTGAAACTATAAATACCTTCCCTTGATACTCAACCTTAAGTGCACACTTATAATGATGCCCAGATATCAATAGTGAAGTTGCCAACTGCGAGCAGCTAGGTGGATGGCCAGTAGAGACTGCAGTACATCTATTATAAGGTCTTTAAAAATTAAATGACTCACAAGCACTCAATTTATGTACATGCATAGCCTGTGAAATTGCACCATCTTCTCCACTGTTTCTGATGGCTTTTACACTCCCTTCTTATGTCTTGTCTTGAATGAGGTGGCAGCTACTCTTAGTGTGTGTTTTTACAGCAACCAGCATACTCAGGCCCTTGGACCCTGATTCCTGTTACAATACAAGTTTGATGTAATTATTGCTCTCACAAACACTGAAGTGGGAAAAAAACCCAACCACCAGCAACAAAACAACCATTAAGTTTTCCCCATGCAGAGCTTTCCTCTCTGCTCCTCTCCCCATCTTATGCAACATCAAGAGCCCTCATCATCATACTTCACTCAAACTCTTTGCTCAGGCTTCTGTCCTTATCTCGCCTCCTTCTCCCTGACCCTCCAGCTTTTGAACAGACAATCCTGTGAAGCCTTTACATTACATATTTCAGCTGTCCACTACAAAACCCTGAGACAAATTCAGCCTCATTCCATGTTTTTTGCAGGAGGTCAGAGAGGTTCCCAAACATCACTCAGGCATGCTTATATCTCCCAGCAGAGAGCCCCTTTGAGCTTTACCTTGCTAGGTCCCCTTTTGTCTCCTAACAGGCAAACAGGCCTTCCAGCCTTTCCCTTTTCACCCCTCTCAGTCCTAGCTTTGAAAATCTGTGACATCTGCTTTTGCTAATAGCAATTATTCTTCTATTATTTCTTTTCCGCACCTTGTCCTTCTTCTCACAGTGGATGTCCAAGCTTCAATTCTTTTTTTGTGTTACTTTTACCCATCTGATGGCTGCTGATCATTAGACTCCATTCTTAGTCATTTCTAAGTCCTATTTCTTCTTTGCACTTTTCCAGGCTCCCAGTTGTCAAAGTACACTTGAAAATGTGAAATGTGACACTCATCAACCCCCAAAACTTGAGCGGAGGATCTCTATGCAATGTTAAGTCTAGACCTGCTGCCTTTTTTAGAGCAAAGCTATCTAATTTTTCACATTATCCCACCACAGAAAGGTGGTGACAAGAAATAACAGACAGTTAATGCTAAATGCTACAAACTTTAGCAAGGTAGCACTTTAGAGACAGCCAACGATACAAGTCTCCCTTGAACATAAAGACACCCAGTGTTACACGGTGCCTCCCTGAACCACACTTTATCATCATGCTACACACTCAGATACTATACTATGTGTAATTATTAATACAGTATGCCCACTGCAAATATGCTGAGTGCATTTGACCTTGGACTACAAAGTAATATACCAATTGTGGGCAGTGTCTGAGCCTGCAAGTGTTTTTTAGAGACAGCATTTGCACATTAATAAACTTAAAGCTTGTTTACTGGTAGAATTCTCCAGTTAAACCATTACAGTTAGACTGGTAGAATTACAGTTTCCCTGCAACAGCAGCCCTGAGCAGATTTTCTTATTAGAGAATAAAACTGTTTTTTTCCAGTTTGGCTTAAATGACTCAGACCAAAGTACTTGGCTTGCAAAGTACTTTGGTCTAAATTGAGAAAAAAAAGTCCAGAATGAAAAGGCCTGGGGAGTGACTTATACCAGCCACTTACCAATGAGAAAAGCTACTAATGAATCTCACATCCTACCCACAATGGGTCTAACTTCACCTGGAACACGGGATGAACAGAAGTGATCTTCTACATAACTTTTTCACCTTTGCAAGTACTAAAAAATTAGATATCAAGGACCCTGAAGCTAAAGGGCAGCATTTTCAAGAGCCACTTCTTGTATTGCCATACATAGTGGGTTAAGCTACAGTGAAGAGACATAAAAGAAGCGACATTTCTGAAAACATAAAACTTTGAAATGCTTTATCAAGATCAAAATCCCCTGCTATGCTGTTCCTCTCCCTCCAAGTCTGCTCTCCAACTCCTTGCAGAGCAATAGTGACCTGCAGAGCCACTCTGCCAGTTTTCCTTGCTGTGCTGGAGGATGGGCGGAGAACCCAGAGAAGATGATGCTCTTGACACTGAACCTGTAGCAGTGCTTCCATGACAACAAATAAGATGTTACACTTGGAACTGTGCAGTGATAAACTAAGCCTAACCAGGACTTGAAGAAGGCAGTTAGTTTTGACAGAACACTGCTCCTCAGAAATGCTCAGGTTAAACCACGATTTCTTTGCATGTCCCAATACACTGTGCAGTTCCTGGGGGAAAGAGAAAAAAATGGGAGAAATCATCTTTTTTCCTAGCTGGGTTTCACTGTCAGAGACCATCTTCAGGAGTTTACAGCAATGGTCTCTACTAGCTGCAGAATGGCACAAACGGCATCTGATCGTCTGTCTGTACCTGAGGACAAGTCCCATTTCCAAGATAAAGCAACCTATCATGACATTCAAAAATACAAAACCTTGTAATTTTAAGTAATTCAGCAGGACTGATATTTGGTCTCATCATTGTTCAGTCTTGAGTATTCAAACCTCGCTGAAAGGAAAGTCAGGAGGTGAAAGGATTCTGACCATGGTGATGCACAGTATGATATAATGAAACTGAAGTGCCAGCTGGCAGGTTAATACATTTTGCCAAACTGATTTAGCACCTACCAGTCCACTAGTGAACTTACTTGAAAGAAACTGCTTGCTCTTAGCTATTGAATCTTCCATCCCAGATCATACTGCACAGAACTCAACTACTTGTTGTGATGATAAGCCTTCTGGGGAGTAAGGAACTGTGCCCGAGAGCATGCTCTAGTGGCTACAAATCGAGCTGCTGGTCATGAGCTTTGCGCACTATTTCTGACTATGTGACTTATAGCATGCTACTTTCCACCATCATGAGTGTCATTTTTGGGTAGGAAATACAGGTGCCATTCCACTTTAGTGGTTCATGATGAGCTCGAATTAAAAATTCAGTTTGTACTCACTCTTAAAGTAGACAAGTTGTCATGTGTACCAAGAGAGGTGACTTCCACCTGCATGACCCTGAAGGTTGGCCTGTATTTGCCTAATGTGTCCCACCAGCCTCTAGGATTTTATAATGCATGCTGTTCTGAGCAAATGAATCAGCTCTCTCTCAGAGCAAATGAATCTACTCCTACAAGAGCAGATGGGTTGCAGGCAACCAGACTCCCAGCTTCCTTCCTCAAGTGACCATGTGGCATTTAACCACAGGTGTCCTGCATCTGACAAGCCTGGTCAGGAACCTGTCAGGTTTAACCTGCGACTTCAGACAATGCTGACACAACCACTCTGGACTGAAATACAGTACACTCTCACTATATTAAATTTTTCCAGATTTATGCTGTAGTGATGGTCAACACTTGTGCCCTGAACAATTTAGTCTGAGAAATGTTTCTGTAAAAAGAACTAATCATTTTAACAATTCATTTTCCCCTGAATGTTTTACAGTAAGAAGTTTATCCAGAAGTAAAAAACATTCAAATCCTGACAACCTGACTATAACTAACGAAATTTAAACTTTTTATTTTTCACAGGCAAGGGAAAAAAACCCCAGGTAACAACTACAGTAGTTAGGATAAAACTTACTAGATGCATTTTAACCATGCTGACCTTAATCCAGCAGATCACTGGACAGAACTCTAGAGGTGTTTAAAAATAAGGGATCTTCACAACAGAGTAACTTGAGCTTCTCATTCGCAGTGGGAAGGTCTGCAGCTTTTATAATCATTGTATATTCTAATGTACGTTGTCTGAAAATAACTACGTCCACTAGCCATGTATCAGTGTTTGCAGTCTCGAACTCCTGGTGCTAAACTATTCTAAATTCAGTTTTGCTGAATCACCAGTCAAAAAACAGAGCTAATGAAGATGTGGGATAAAGAAACACATTTCATAAACTATACTAACCTCAGGTAATCTGTATCACCTAGACTGGTAAAATGTTCTCCTTTTTTACAATACATCCAGTTTTGGATATTTTCACTTAGCTATGATATCATCTTCTACTCAGAATAGCATCTTTCATCCCAAAATGTGGTCTCTCCACCTACCTGTAGGATGAAGCTGAGTACACACAGTGATGAAGAGAAACTAGACAAAGCCACACAAAACATTACAAGAAGAAACTCAATCAGAAGAGCAGGGAAAACAAAAATTTGGAAGAATCATATTGTATAGATTAGTATCTGGCCAGTAAATTTGGGTTAGCATTCTGTTGTCATCCACGGACAGAAAAGGACCCTGCTTTTAAATTTCAGTGAACAGATGGTGAAATCCCACTTCCTGCTACTTTCATGCTGGGAGAGTAACTCAATACTGCATCAGCCAGGAGACGAACACCTACAGAGCTGCTAGAACACTCCACATGGAAACTGGCCTCTCCTTGGAGGTCTCCTAACCAGGACCCCTGCCATATTATTTAAAGAATATCACACACTCAAATTTGAGATAGCATTGGAAAATGTAAGCAAAAGCTGATGCACTGTTCCTTGATTAGTTGAACACAAGATAATATGTGTATTTTATGCCTTTATACTTAATTGCAATTGCATTTTAGTGGCTTCCATGAAAAGGACAGATAATATTTGGTGTCATTATTACTAGTGTAACCATCCAGAGAAAGCTGTAACAAAGTTATGTTGCAGAAGACATTAGTGAATAACCCACTAAATGCTATTAAAAAAAAAATGGTCATTTTATTCAGGACTAATGTCATCAGTACACAGATGTCCCAAATTTCCAGTGGTTTGCATCAGCTTTGAAACAGCAACATAGAAAAAAGCACCGAAGCAGAAATTAAACCTGTGAAAATAAGCAAACTAAGACGTTCCGCTCTGAGAACAGATACAAGCAAAGGTGTGAATACCAGCACTGTAATGCTGAAAAAAATAAGCTTTATACATCTCCGAAAAGAATCAGACACACTGGATTTTGCATACATCACAAGACAGGTATACAGGCTTACAGAGCCTACAATGGGGTTTAAAGGTATTAGATTTCCTTTCTTCGGGATCAGTACTGAAAGGCTATGTGGTCTTTTCCATCCAATAGCTTTAGAAGCTACTCAAGAATATCACAAACTTACTTTTGTTGTAATCTTATTGAAATAGAGAAGAAATAAACTTGAAAAAAATTCTGCGAAAAAGAATAACAGAGTGCAATATGCAAGTTCTTTTTTAAAAAGGAAAATTTTCTGAAATACAATATTCAAACAAAAGTGGCAAAAATCCAAGTAAAAAAGATTGTACTGTCACTATACTTCATTTTCCTAAGCAGGTGAACCTCCAATTTTCATCTACTCCATATTTCAGCTGTAGAAAGTGTTACGTCAGCATAGTCACCAGGTAAAGCCGCTGGTTTATTCTAAATGGACTTTCTTCAGACAGTGGCACAGATGATGAGTGATTGTCCAATTCTGAGGGTATCAGAACTGAGCGGATTTAGCAATGTCATAAACACCTCTCGAGGGAGTCACCTGGTGTTGAGAACTCACTTTACATGCCATGTTTCAAAATCAATTTTAATGGATTTACATTAGATTCAAACCCACTTTAGAGCTATTATTTCTCCCTTTCAACCTTTTCACACACTACAGCAATGTACTACAGCATATTTTACAATCACATGTTTGCAGGCCTGTGGGAAAGTAAACAAAACTTCAAAGGGTAATTATTTAAGGACTCTGTATTATGGCCATAGGCCTGACTGTTTTTCTTCCTCACCACCTCTTGGGCCCAAAGCACATAATCATCCCGTAATTGAACTGAAATGTCTAAATGGCTAGATCCCCTGAAGGACATAGGTAGTTAGCAGTGAAGAAAGTAAGGGACATTTTAAAAATCCCTCATGGCACTTTCCTGCACTACTTAGAAACACCGTGTAAACGTAACTGACCTAGACCTGATAGGCCTGTACAGAGAACAGAACAGTGCATGGATATCACTGGAGTTGTAGCTAAAGTAAAGATTAAATGTCGAACCGTGCTGTATTTGGAAGCAAAGATCTTCCATTAAACTACTTTCAGAAGAACTGAGAAGAAGAAACAGAAATATACATATGTACACAGAAGTATATATAACACAATAGTATCACTAATTCCATGTGAAAGCAAACCCCTCTAGGTCCTCATATTTAATAGCCCCTCCAAAAAGTGTAATGGATATCAGATCCCAGGCTTTCATACACTGTAACTGTCAAAGCACTCAGGAGATAGAGAAGTGAAGGCTCTGACAGCTCTCTTTTACATTCTAAATGACATCTGCATTCAACAGAACAGAAATAAAGATTAAGGGAAACACCTGATATGATAGCACTCAGCTTACCTCAAAATGCAATATTTAAAAACTACAGAGAAACACAGGTCTGCCTCCTTGTACTGTAAGTAAAAACTGGTGTCAAAGCCTCTGAGGTCTCCACTGCTGCCAGAAAGGCAGCGCCGCATTATCCAACAGACTGCAGGGGCAGGAGCCACAGCCTCTGCCTGTGAAACTGTTGAAATCAAAAGGTGCTTCACCAGCAAAGGGAGGGAGGAGATGGCCTTTGAACACACACAGAAAATGGCTACAGGTACCGTCACACAGCACAGGGAAATTAACTTGGCCAAAACCTTTGCAGCCTCTCTTGTACCCCAGTGAGGAGCAGAACCCCCTCGCTGCTCCGGCTCTGTACCTTTCGCAGTGTGTACCTGCTGCAAATCTCTTCTAAGGGGTTACCAGCATCACGGCTTCAGGCGAGATACGTCAGCACACAGATTACGAGAGATGATTTCAAATAGATTTTCACTGGTTGATTACATAAACAATGCCTCTTATAGCTGGAATAACACCTCAAAGGCAATATAATGACGACATGACAATGTATGTAAATCAAGAACTGCATGTGGGTTTATTTTACACTTGAGAAAACAGTGGATTTAATTGTGTGAACCAAAATGTACTGTACAATATTAATGATAAAACATCAAAATGTATAATTCATAGTGCATTGCTTGCTTTATTTTTATTTATTTAT